>CM022878.1:1368438-1380081 GCA_012654025.1 Pachypsylla venusta | reverse complement strand
ACTGGTCAGCTGGTCAGTTAACTCGTTAAAATGTATTTAACCAGACACGAATCAGTGGAGGATACATAAGATGACTGGTCAGCTGGTCAGTTAACTCGTTAAAATGTATTTAACCAGACACGAATCAGTGGGGGGATACATAAGATGACTGGTCAGCTGGTCATTTAACTCGTTAAAATGTATTTAACCAGACACGAATCAGTGGGGGATACATAAGATGACTGGTCAGCTGGTCAGTTAACTTGTTAAAATGTATTTAACCAGACACGAATCAGTGGGGGATACATAAGATGACTGGTCAGCGGGTCATTTAACTCGTTAAAATGTATTTAACCAGACACGAATCAGTGGGGGATACATAAGATGACTGGTCAGCTGGTCAGTTAACTCGTTCAAATGTATTTAACCAGACACGAATCAGTGGAGGATACATAAGATGACTGGTTAGCTGGTCAGTTAACTCGTTAAAATATATTTAACCAGACACGAATCAGTGGGGGATACATCAAGTTCAAGGTCTGGATTAAAGCTTCCAATCCCACATGAGGGATTGCTTTTGAATCCCGCATGGGGGATTTGAGCGTAATCCCGAGGGATCCCTCATTTTTTATTATTATAAGGAGGAAAGTTCTCAGTAGGTAGTTATATCCTCATACATGCACCATCTACGCTTAACTCAAAGGCAATATGTCATCCTCACTTTGACTACAATCAACCAAGTGTTTATAAAAATCTGGTGTGAACATCACACTACTTTCCTTATCTATATAAAAAGGAAGAAAATATTGTAATGGGTTGAAATTTTCGATGTCGAGTTTTCATTACCAAAACACGTTTTGAAGTCCCCAGAGCGGAAATACAATTATAGATTACACTTCTTGATATATTACACTTCAACCTAAGTTGTATTTTTCAATTTCTTGTATGAAATTGAAATGAATTGGCACCAAAGTTCTCATTTTAAGGTATTATATGCGAAAACCACTAAAAATCGGCATAAAACCGCCAACGGTACATTCGATTTCCACCAAAAGCTTATTTTGCCGTTCATGGCATAAAACTCTATAGTACTTGCGGTACGGCCTCCAGCTTGGCGCCTTAGAGGCATGGCCGTTCCCGTACTAATCTAATATATAAAATTTTCGTGTCACAGTGTTTGTTATACCATACTCCTCCAAAACATTTAAGAGTATAAAAAACCGCCAGCGGTATAATTGATTGAACCCAAAAGTTTCGGAGCTAACCGAGACCCCAAATATGACATACATACAAAATTTCAGATCTCTAGCTCTTACCATTCCCCTTTTAGACAGCAACACTGAAAACCACTAAAAAGCGGCAAAAATCGCCAAGGGTGTACTCGATTGCATCCAAAAGTTTCAGGGCCCAGATGGGACCTATATACTAAATTTCATCAACTCGGTCAACGCTAAGTAGCAAAAATGACCATCACGGCGGACGGCGCGGCGTACGGTGGACAAACGGATATTTTTTATTCGATTTTTGGATTCTACGTACCTTGAAACGTATAATTTCAAATTTTGAGGGTGGTAATTTTTTTTTTTCGTGACGATTCCAAAGGTTCATTATTGAAAATAATAAACCAATAGATAAAAACCTATTCGCAGACCTACCGAATGTACATACCAAATTTCATTAAAATCGGTTAAGCCGTTTTAGAGGAGTATGGTGACAAACACCGTGACACGAGAATTTTATATATTAGAAGATAAAGCAAGTCTTTATTTTTTCCTTTTTTTTGGCTTAACATCTATTGGTCATTCGATACGGTGGTTTTACACTCCATTCGTGGAATCTTAAAAACATTGACCCCACCCAGCCTGGGGTGGGCCTGAAGAATAGCCAGCATCACGAGGGCGCAAACCTACGTATTCGCATATTCGTGAGCTAAATTCCTCTTTGGGGCTATAGAAGCCCCTGCACCTAAGCCTCTGGTGGGCATTTTGTGCTGGACACCCACTTGATAAAATCTCGCTGGACGTTGCTTAACTTCAGGTATCTAACGGGAACTGGTGTATTCAACGTGCCATAGACGCTGGCTCGAAAGAAAATCGTTTAACTTTTCAAATTTCTCAGAAAGTAAATTTCAATAAATAAATTTAGCCGGCGGCGGCGTCAAAGGCACGTTGAATACGCCAGTTCCCGTTAGATGACTGAAGTTAAGCAACGTCCAGCGAGATTGTTCCATGTGGGTGTCCACGTAGGTTCGCAGCCTCGTGATGCTGACTATTTTTCCGGCCAAACCCAGTCTGGATGAGGTCAATGTGGGTAGCTGGTTTGCAAGTCTCCAGCGATTGGGGGGTAATACCCCGCGCCTTGAATGACCAATACATCTTAAAGAGACGTAAAGCTAAATTAAAAAAAAAAAAACTTTTTCGCTTCGAGTTGATATGTTGTCGCGACAATATTTAGTGAATAAATTAGAAATTTGGCCGTAACTCGAAAACGGTTTGACATATTTTAGTTCTGATAATTTTCCTGTCGTTCTGACAATTTTTGTAGACCATGTTTTTGGGGTGGTCCATCAAGTTTTCGCTATCTGTTACCGTTTAAGCTACAGTAGTAACAGACAATCCCTACCACATAGCTACCCACAAATTTCTGATTTATATATTTAGATACTAGCTGTTTTCCCGTTTTTCGCTACGGTTACAAAATTCAACAACAATTTCGGTAACGCGAAATTAAATCTTCTAAATTTTAGATTTTTGGTGTAACCGACCCCCAGAGTGAGCATCGCTCCTAAAATTCAATATTTTATTCAAGGATATGACTTTTTGTACTTCGGAACACCTTTGTATCAAATTTCAGCTTTTTTTGGGGGGGGAGGGGAGTCTATTCTCGGCCATTTTTCGTTATCTCTTTTAGTTTGCCCAGAAAAAAATTGCAAAAAGACCCGCAAAATAGCGTCATTTTTGGCGGTAACTTGCTCCCACTTGAACTTTATTTTTTTCCCTTCTTATTACGCACCTACATACTAAAAGGGACCTGTGTGCAAAGTTTCAAGTCTCGTTTAGCCATCGTGGAGCTACGTTGATTATCAGTCAGTCAGTCAGTACGTCAGTATACCAACTGGGCTTTGCGTTTTATAAGTATAGATTAAAATGCTGATCACTAAAACTTTTTTAAGAAAAAAAAAAAATTCAACTTTTGAATTTAAACTTTACAACCAAAAACTAAAATGTCCATCACAAACTTAAACGTTTACGGGAAAATGATTAAAAACAAGAAGGTAATCTAGGAGAGCCAAATAAAATTTGATTTTTAAAATTGCTGGACAACATGAAAGTCAATTCTTTACAGTGGTGTTCAATTTCTAAGTGGTCCACAGGAAAATACCTAAAAGGTGTTTCACTTTCTAAGTAGTCCACAGGAAAATACCTAAAAGGTGTTTCACTTTCTAGGTGGTCCACAGGAAAATACCTGAAGGATGTTCCACTTTCTAAGTTGGTCCACAGGAAAATACTTAAAGCGAGATTCACTTTCTAAGTAGTCCACAGGAAAATACCAAAAGGATGTTTCACTTTCTAGGTGGTCCACACTCCACAGGAAAATACCTGAAAGATATTTCACTTTCTAGGTGGTCCACAGAAAAATACCTGCAGCATGTTCCGCTTTCTAAGTGGTCCACAGGAAAATACTTAAAGCGAGATTCACTTTCTAAGTAGGCCACACGAAAATACCTAAAAGGTGTTTAACTTTCTAAGTGGTCCACAGGAAAATATCTAAAGGGTGTTTCACTTTCTAAGTGGTCCATAGGAAAATACCTAAACGATGTTTCACTTTCTAATAAGTAATCCGCAGGAAAATACTTAAAGGATGTTTAACTTTCTAAGTGGTCCACAGGTAAATACGTAAAGGATGTCCCATCAAGTTTTCGCTATCTGTTACCATTTAAGCTACAGTAGTAACAGACAATCCCTACCGCATAGCTACACACAAAAATCTGATTTATATATTTAGATATCAAAAATGCTGATCACTAAAACTTTTTTAAGAAAAAAAAAAATATTTTCCACTTTTGAATTGAAACTTTACAACCAAGAACTAAAATGTCCATCACAAACTAAAACGTTTACGCGGCAAAGTCAAGTCGTTGTAAGGTCAGTAAGGCGGACACACCCGTTTCTATTGACGACCGTTATGATCCTTAATGGATTCATTAACTAATGCTCGTGCCCATGTTTATGACCAAACCTTTGAAAGCTTTTGAAGGATAAGTATAAATTTTACTGATAACTTTTACTGATAAAACTTTTGATTACTCATAAAGGAAAATGATTAAAAAACAAAAAGGTAATCTAGGAGAGCCAAATAAAATTTGATTTCTAAAATTGCTGGACAACATGAAAGTCAATTCTTTACAGTGGTGTTCAATTTCTAAGTGGTCCACAGGAAAATACCTGAAAGATATTTCACTTTCTAGGTGGTCCACAGGAAAATAACTGAAGGATGTTTCACTTTCTAAGTGGTCCACAGGAAAATACTTAAAGGGAGTTTCACTTTCTAAGTAGTACACAGGAAAATACCTAAAGGGTGCTTCATTTTCTAAGTGGTCCACAGGAAAATACTTAAAGGGAGTTTCACTTTCTAAGTGGTCCGCAGGAAAATACCTAAAAGGTGTTTCACTTTCTAAGTGGTCCACAGGAAAATACTTAAAGGGAGTTTCACTTTCTAAGTGGTCCGCAGGAAAATACCTAATGAATGTTTCACTTTCTAAGTGGTCCACAGGAAAATATCTAAAGGATGTTTCACTTTCTAAATGGTCCACAGGAAAATACCTAAAAGGTGTTTCACTTTCTAAGTGGTGCACAGGAAAATACCTAAAAGGTGTTTCACTTTTTAAGTGGTCCACAGGAAAATACTTAAAGGGAGTTTCACTTTCTAAGTAGTCCACAGGAAAATACCTAAAAAGTGTTTTACTATGTAAGTGGTCCACAGGAAAATACCTAAAGGGTGCTTCACTTTCTAAGTGGTCCGCAGGAAAATACCTAATGAATGTTTCACTTTCTAAGTAGTCCACAGGAAAATATCTAAAGGATGTTTCACTTTCCAAGTGGTCCGCAGGAAAATACCTAATGAATGTTTCACTTTCTAAGTGGTCCACAGGAAAATATCTAAAGGATGTTTCACGTTCTAAGTGGTCCACAGGAAAATAACTGAAGAATGATTCAGTTCTAAGTGGTCCACAGGAAAATACCTGAAGGATGTTTCACTTCTAAGGGGTTCACAGGAAAATACCTAACGGATGTTTCACTTTCTAAGTGGTCCTTCACTTTCTAAGTGGTTCACAGGAAAATGATTAAAGCATGTTTCACTTTCTAAGTGGTCCACAGGAAAATACCTAAAGGGTGTTTATGACACATACAAGAGGTATTATGAACTCCTCAAATCTCCGCGATTGTAGCTGCCAGTTTCGTAAGATGATTCCTACTTCAAGAGATTCTGAACTCTCCAAAACTTCGCGTCTGTAGCAGCCGTCAGTTTTGGAAGGTGATTTGTACTATAAGAGATATCTAAACTCCTCAAAACTCCGCGTTATTAGGAGTCAATTTTGTAAGATGATTCGCACTACAAGAGCTATTCTGAACTCCTCAAAACTCCGCGATTGTAGCAGCAAAATTCGTGAGATGATTCGTACTACAAGAGGTATTCTGAACTCCTCAAAACTCCGCGATTATAGCAGTCAAATTCGTAAGATGATTCGTACTACAAGAGGTATTCTGAACTCCTCAAAACTCCGCGATTGTAGCAGCAAAATTCGTAAGATGATTCCTACTACAAGAGGAATTCTGAACCCCTCAAAACTCCGCGATTATAGCAATCAAATTCGTAAGATGATTTGTACTACAAGAGGTATTATGAACTCCCCAAAGCTCTGCGATTTTAGAAGTCAAATTCGTAAGATGATTCGTACTACAAGAGGTATTATGAACTCCCCAAAGCTCTGCGATTTTAGAAGTCAAATTCGTAAGATGATTCGTACTACAAGAGGTATTATGAACTCCCCAAAGCTCTGCGATTTTAGAAGTCAAATTCGTAAGATGATTCGTACTACAAGAGGTATTATGAACTCCCCAAAGCTCTGCGATTTTAGAAGTCAAATTCGTAAGATGATTCGTACTACAAGAGGTATTATGAACTCCCCAAAGCTCTGCGATTTTAGAAGTCAAATTCGTAAGATGATTCGTACTACAAGAGGTATTATGAACTCCCCAAAGCTCTGCGATTTTAGAAGTCAAATTCGTAAGATGATTCGTACTACAAGAGGTATTATGAACTCCCCAAAGCTCTGCGATTTTAGAAGTCAAATTCGTAAGATGATTCGTACTACAAGAGGTATTATGAACTCCCCAAAGCTCTGCGATTTTAGAAGTCAAATTCGTAAGATGATTCGTACTACAAGAGGTATTATGAACTCCCCAAAGCTCTGCGATTTTAGAAGTCAAATTCGTAAGATGATTCGTACTACAAGAGGTATTATGAACTCCCCAAAGCTCTGCGATTTTAGAAGTCAAATTCGTAAGATGATTCGTACTACAAGAGGTATTATGAACTCCCCAAAGCTCTGCGATTTTAGAAGTCAAATTCGTAAGATGATTCGTACTACAAGAGGTATTATGAACTCCCCAAAGCTCTGCGATTTTAGAAGTCAAATTCGTAAGATGATTCGTACTACAAGAGGTATTATGAACTCCCCAAAGCTCTGCGATTTTAGAAGTCAAATTCGTAAGATGATTCGTACTACAAGAGGTATTATGAACTCCCCAAAGCTCTGCGATTTTAGAAGTCAAATTCGTAAGATGATTCGTACTACAAGAGGTATTATGAACTCCCCAAAGCTCTGCGATTTTAGAAGTCAAATTCGTAAGATGATTCGTACTACAAGAGGTATTATGAACTCCCCAAAGCTCTGCGATTTTAGAAGTCAAATTCGTAAGATGATTCGTACTACAAGAGGTATTATGAACTCCCCAAAGCTCTGCGATTTTAGAAGTCAAATTCGTAAGATGATTCGTACTACAAGAGGTATTATGAACTCCCCAAAGCTCTGCGATTTTAGAAGTCAAATTCGTAAGATGATTCGTACTACAAGAGGTATTATGAACTCCCCAAAGCTCTGCGATTTTAGAAGTCAAATTCGTAAGATGATTCGTACTACAAGAGGTATTATGAACTCCCCAAAGCTCTGCGATTTTAGAAGTCAAATTCGTAAGATGATTCGTACTACAAGAGGTATTATGAACTCCCCAAAGCTCTGCGATTTTAGAAGTCAAATTCGTAAGATGATTCGTACTACAAGAGGTATTATGAACTCCCCAAAGCTCTGCGATTTTAGAAGTCAAATTCGTAAGATGATTCGTACTACAAGAGGTATTATGAACTCCCCAAAGCTCTGCGATTTTAGAAGTCAAATTCGTAAGATGATTCGTACTACAAGAGGTATTATGAACTCCCCAAAGCTCTGCGATTTTAGAAGTCAAATTCGTAAGATGATTCGTACTACAAGAGGTATTATGAACTCCCCAAAGCTCTGCGATTTTAGAAGTCAAATTCGTAAGATGATTCGTACTACAAGAGGTATTATGAACTCCCCAAAGCTCTGCGATTTTAGAAGTCAAATTCGTAAGATGATTCGTACTACAAGAGGTATTATGAACTCCCCAAAGCTCTGCNTTTCCGGGTGTTTGTTGTTTACTGAAGGAAAATGTTCTTTTATTCTGGTGACGATTGATTGTGATGTCTTTTTAATGTATTCACTGAAGTTGGGGACGTTTATTTGGTAGATGCCCCTTTTGTCAATTGGTTTTATTATGTCTTTCTGATCAAATAAGGTGTTTTTGAAAATTGTCATTCGATAAGAGTCGAGATCGAGAATCGACTCATGGAGTCGACTCATACTGGTGAGTCGAGTCATATCGATTCACCTACGTGAGTCGAAAATCCCATCCCTAAATCAAATGAACATATAATGCAAAAGAAAAAAAAAAAAAAAGAAATTAAAAAATCTAGTGCGGACATCACACGCCTCAATTTAAACCAGAAGTTCCCAAACTGGGAGGCGCGCCCCATTTAGGGGGCGTGAAGGCAAGACAAGGAGAGCGCGAGACCAGTTGAATTATTATGATTTAGTTAAAATATATGTACACAATTTTTTACAAAGCTAATTTTATTGAACATGATGTCAGAAATCAGAAAATTTTAATGAGATAGCATTCAGCAACATCCATACCAATTCATAATTTATAATGTAAATGGGAGGGGGTGTGGGAGGCTTTCATTTCAAGAAAAGGGGGCGCGGTACCAAAAAGTTTGGGACCCCTGATCTAAACGGTAATTAAAAAATATTCAAACACTGTGAAAAGTGCTTTGAGTAGTTCCACTATATTTTCAGTTTCGGACGATTGACAGACTCTGTTATCTTGTATTGATTTGATAATGATAAACTGTGATTGAGTCATGCCACTAATATGTAATCACCACACACGACTTACTCCGTCCTACACGCGCAGTGTAGAAAATAACTACCTTCTTCTTTTATTGATAAGGAAAGTCGTGTGATGTTCACACCACGTGTGATGTTCACACCACATCTGTGTAGAACAGGATTACTTTTGATGTAATATAAGTATGGTTTAGCTGAAGCCAACAAATAAATGAGAGAAGTGCGGGTCCAGGTGGGAAGCCCCTCTTTCCACATTTTGTTAGTCCTAAGTTTGATTGAACCGTCTTGTTGATTATAAGTGAAAGATGTGCAGCCCTATATCCAGGGCAGTACCCAAAAATTTTTTTTTTGTTTTTTTTTTGGGNGGGGGGGGTCCGAGGCATTGATAACCAAGCCAGGACTAACACCTGAAAATGATGATCATGGAAGGTGATGTTGTTGTTGTTGTTGTTGTTGCTGTTGTTGTTTTTAATATTGTTGTTGATGTTATTGCTGCTGCTGTTGTTGATGCTGTTGTTTTTTTAAAAAAAAATATTATAGGTCACGTGCAAAGTAGAGTATTTTCATTCAAGAAAAACGATTGAAATTTCGGGGGGGGTCTGGACCCCCCCTGGGTAAGGCCGTGCCTATCTACAATCTCTTCGATAGAACACAAAGAAACATGCATGTAAAAACAAATCTTACACTACGTATCTACAAAGAGTAAAAATGTGTTACCTGACAATATTCCCGATCAGTCTCCTCAAGATCCTCGCCTCCATCTATGTCGGGATCCTTATTCTGAAATCAGGAACAACCAGCCAGTAATTTACAGTGTTCGTAAATGACGGGTTCCCCAATAACACCCGGAGCGGAAATTTCCCCGTCTCAACAAACTTCCCCGTTTTCTACGTAACATCCCATAGAGGGAAGTACCCTGAAGTAAATTACAGAGTTTGCAAATGACGGTTTCTCCAATAACACCCGGAACGGAAATTTTCTCAACAAACTTCCCCGTTTTCTACAGAACATCCCATAGAGGGAAGTGCGCGTGTTTTTGAGTGGTGTAAGCGCTTCAGTAAGGGCCGAGAGAGCACTGAAGATGACCAGCGCCCAGGTCGCCCTAAATCAAAATTCAAGGCAATGTTGATCGTTTTTTTTTCGACATTAACAGTATCGGATGACTGAATGGGTTCCAGAGGGTCAAACGGTCAACCAGACTTAATATTTGTCAGTTTTGGCAACACTGCGAGAACGAGTTTGTAAGAAATGGCCCGAGTTGTGGAAGATCAACTCGTAGATTTTGCACCAGGACAACGCACCTGCCCATAATGCGCTATCTGTGAAACGGCATTTGGCAGATAAACGCACTCCAGTGCACGAACACGCGCCGTACTCGCCAGATTTGGCACCGTGCGACTTTTTTTTGTTTCCGAAGATAAAATTTGCTTTGAAAGGGACCCGATTTGAGTCGACGGAAGCGGTAAAGCAAAAAACGGCAGAGCTCCTGAAAGGCCCTCTCCAAAGAAGACTTCCAGCACTGCTTCGATCAATGGAAAAAAACGTATGGAAAGGTGTGTGGCGAGGGGAGGGGAGTATATTGAAGGGAAGCTTCGAATGTAGAATAATGTTTATAATAAAACACTTTTTCGTAACCAGTCTTGTTATTTAATAGCCACACCTCGTATGACACCTATCTCAATTCTCCTTCTAATTTCTTCGGTTGAAGTTCCTTCTGAGCAATGGTGTGCTATAAGGTTTTGTTTTAAACTTGGACACAAAGCCACCGCCACCTCAGTCATCTTATCAAGACAGTGGTTCATTTGAGAAGCGCATAAAGGTTTCAATTAATATATGAATTGCAATCACTCACCAGCACTGGAAATTCTTGTTTGAGTTCTGCACACCACTGTTGATAGGGTGGTCCGCAGGGAGTGATTTTATTGAAGAAATCGCGCAATTCTCGACACACATTAGCATTTCTATTCAACTCAATTTTGGATATTCGAAGCCATTCCTAAAACACAAAATGCAAAATAGCATTAGATTCATACGACTGAGAGACAGATCAGTTTTCTTTAATTTGGAGAGTAAAACCTCATCATCATCATCATAGGTTAACAGCCGTGGGGCTGTTTTGCAATAAATCGGCATGAGTTGTTGATACTTGAGAATCTTCACGGATAAGGCTATGTTCAGATGACCGCGCGGGATCATAATGAACAAAGCGATACAAGTTTGTAGTACTAGCACCGCGCGGTCATGTAAACAATATGCACTATTTAGATAGATCTTGTGCTGCGCGGTTCGTCGTACCGCGCGCTATAGCGCGGCGGTCATCTGCCTTATGCAGTAGCTTCTCCTTGCTTTCTGCAATGGAAAAAATATCGACCCTGTTTTTTTTTTTTTTTTAAATTTGGCTTAACGTCTCTTGAACATCTATTGGTCATTCAAGAGGGGGTTTACCCTCCATTCGCTGGAAACTTGCAAACCAGGTACCCACATTGACCTACCCAGTCTGGGTTGGACCGGAAAAATGAGCCAACGATACGTGGTGTTCCCAAGCGGCCACTCATCCAAGTACTGACCACGCCCGACGTTGTTTTACTTCATGGATCTGACGGGAACTAGTGTATTCAACGTGGTATGATCGTTGGCTGACCTTGCTCTTAGTCGCCTTTTACGACCGACATGAAATTTGGTGGTGCCTTGGAAGTGTTTTTTTTTAAATTTCCCCTATCCACAAGGGACGAGTAAAACCTATCTAAAAAAAAAAAAAAAAAAAAAAAAAAAAAAAAAAAAAAAACAAGTGCAGCATAAATAAGTGAATTGCCTACTTTCAATTTTATTACTACCCATACGGTGATTTTAGATGAAAGAAAAATAGAGGGGCTCGTAAATTTCTGTCTGCGGCCCTCAGAGTCAATCACATTTATTTCACTTCCACATAGCACCATCATTCATTAATCCTAGGATTGCCGAGCTCTATTCAATTACGTGCGGTCATCTGAACATTGCCTAATGCAGTAGCTTCTCCTTGCTTTCTGCAATGGAAAAAATATCGACCCTGCTCTTTTTTTTAAAAAAAAAAAATTGGCTTAACGTCTCTTTAACATCTATTGGTCATTCAAGACGGGGGTTTTACCCTCCATTCGCTGGAAACTTGCAAACCAGCTACCCACATTGACCTCACCCAG
>CM022878.1:1282973-1293638 GCA_012654025.1 Pachypsylla venusta | reverse complement strand
ACTACCAAAACTAATAAAATAGTGAAAACGTTGAGATCGTGTTTGGAGAACTACAAATCAAGTTGTCAATTGAACACTTAAAGTACAATGACAGAACGACCCAAGCTACTTCTGTGAAGACTACGTGACATTGTGTCCCCTTAGTAATGCCAGGTTTCAATAGAAAGCCATTCTTTAAAAGAAAGAAAAAAAAATAGATTTGATATTTTACGTTTCACGGTACGTAGAATACAAAAATTATACTATCGGTAAGAACATCTCTTTTTCTTTCTTTGACCATAGGTGCTAAAAATAATGTGTTCTTATTAACCGTGTATGGTGTTCGGCCAAAAATCATATAAGACTTCAATTTTGACAAAGTCCAAAAAAATTTAATCAAGTGAAGATATAGCACTTTGAACCTTCAACATGGTTTTACTTGACATAGTATCCCAATGTAACGAATTTAAAGTCCAAAAAGATAAAAGTTATTTAATTGTTTATAACGTTCTTGAAGACATTAATAAAGCTCTCCAAATAAATTTTATTTTATTTTAGAACTTTTTTTTGCCAGTAAAATAAAAAGTTTCACATTGGCAGAGTTTTTTTATATCTTCAGATAGTATTATTTATACTTCCTTTGTTAAATCAAAATAAGAAAAATACGATTGAGAAATAGTGCTTTTTGCTTTGAACAAGGTGGAGAAAATTTATTCAGATAACAAAAAATGGCTCAGTTTATTCGAAAAGTTAATGTAAAAAATATTTTTAAACATTTAAATTTGACAACACTGATGTGTGATGGAAATACAAATACCTACACGTGTAAGATGGGAATACAAATACATGTGTGGGATGGTAATACAAATACACGTGTGGGATGGTAATACAAATACACGTGTGGGATGGTAATACAAATACACGTGTGGCATGGTAATACAAATACATGTGTGGGATGGTAATACAAATACACGTGTGGGATGGTAATACAAATACACGTGTGGGATGGTAATACAAATACATGTGTGGGATGGTAATACAAATACACGTGTGGCATGGTAATACAAATACATGTGTGGGATGGTAATACAAATACACGTGTGGGATGGTAATACAAATACACGTGTGGGATGGTAATACAAATACACGTGTGGGATGGTAATACAAATACACGTGTGGGATGGTAATACAAATACACGTGTGGGATGGTAATACAAATACACGTGTGGGATGGTAATACAAATACACGTGTGGGATGGTAATACAAATACACGTGTGGGATGGTAATACAAATACACGTGTGGGATGGTAATACAAATACACGTGTGGGATGGTAATACAAATACACGTGTGGGATGGTAATACAAATACACGTGTGGGATGGTAATACAAATACACGTGTGGGATGGTAATACAAATACACGTGTGGGATGGTAATACAAATACACGTGTGGGATGGTAATACAAATACACGTGTTGGATGGTAATACAAATACATGTGTGGCATGGTAATACAAATACATGTGTGGGATGGTAATACAAATACACGTGTTGGATGGTAATACAAATACACGTGTGGGATGGTAATACAAATACATGTTTGGGATGGTAATACAAATACACGTGTTGGATGGTAATACAAATACACGTGTGGCATGGGAATACAAATACACGTGTTACGATCGCAATAAAGCGTATCCAGACTAGAAGGTCAAGTTAGTCTAAAAATCGACTACTATCAATTAACAAGAATAGTAAAGGAAGGAGGCAAGGGTCGACTCTAAAAGTTTCACACAAAGGTTCTGTGGGTGGAAATGTACACGATGTCTTCACACCGATCCAGTGCTGGAAGACTATCAATTAACAAGAATAGTAAAGGAGGGAGGCAAGGATCAACTCTAAAAGTTTCACACAAAAGTTCTGTGGGTGGAAATATACACAATGTCTTCACACCGATCCAGTGCTGGAAGACTATGGGCGTTCTTTATACGAGTAGAATACCTAGAATAAAGAAACACAACACGAATACAATAGCTGTCAGTCATTCTCTTTTTGTGGGGTAGGAGGAGGGGGCTGCAGACAGTTTATAGAAGATATGCGGGAATGATAAATTTTTATTTTTGAAGCAGCTGTGGGAAGGCACCTGAACTAATACATAGGTCCCTTGCCGCATCGCTGTAAACAAAACAGCTAAACAGCTTTTGACTGAGTGCAACAGGAAAAGTCTGGAACACGGAATGTCCCCTAACAGAATCCCATCCGAGTACTTACTCAACATGGCTGACGTTACCTAAATACAAAAAGACACCAAGAAAATCTCTCTACCAAAAAGTCAAAAATTAAAGTGGCTCCTAAAAATATGGTCACAAATGAAGTGATATCATATGAGTGCCAAGTTCAGGTCACCTCAAATATATTTGCCCCAAAGGTGATAAGAAAGTTACAAAGAAAAACTTTTTTGCCCCCGGGCACTTGGCGCACATTTTATCTGAATATTACTGCATGTTTTTCTACTAACTATTCGCTGTAAGACTATGCTGTAAATATTAGACTCATACCGACGTGAAAATTCACATCGGCGCTATAAATGGCAAATTGGTAAACCACACCAAATTTTATTAAAATCGAATAACCAGGGTGGAAGTTATGGGCAAAGATAATTTTGCCCATGTATTTCTTATGGGAGAAATTCGAAAATCAATGATCTGACGGGAACTGATGTATAAAAACCTGGAAGTTATGGGCAAAGATAATTTTGCCCATGTATTGCTTATGGGAGAAATTCGAAAATCAGTGATCTGACGGGAACTGATATATAAAAACCAGGAAGTTATGGGCAAAGATAATTTTGCCCATGTATTTCGCCCCAAAACAATTTGTCTACAAAAGAAGTAATATCATGTGAGTGTCTACAAAAATTAAGCTCACACCGACGCTATAAACGGCAAATTGGTAAACCATGTTGTTGTAGCAATCATGAGTCAAAGAAGACTCAAATCAATGATATTGGTAAAATTGTATTTCATCACAGCAAATCATAACCATGAAGAGAAATGAGAATGATCGCTGTCAGATTGTGGGTCTTCTTTTGTTTTGCATTGCTGAATTGATGGTCTTTGGCCAAACACATTTAAGTGCTTGGGTTGTCCTGGTACGTAGAACCAACCATCTGAGGACATTGGTAAACCATACCAAATTTCATCAAAATCGAACAACCTGGGTGGAAGTTATGGGCAAAGATAATTTTGCCCATGTATTTCTTATGGGAGAAAATCAGTGATCTGACGGGAACTGGTGTATCCAACTTGGTAAATCGTTGGCTTTTTATTTGATTTTAGATATTTAGAACAAAAGTCGCAGTTAGAATATAACAATTCAAAATTATCATCACAAAGCGACGCGATCACCCCAGTGCGTCATCTCCGTGATATCTTCTCATGTTGATTTCATCTCTTTAGTCTTGATTAGTCAACATAATTATTTTATTAAGATCATTATCTTCCAATATACAGGTATCATTTTTCTTTGCAATTATTGAAAATTTTGGTGGCTAAATTAACAACTAAAAAACTTCCGATTGGTACGAGTTCTTAATCGGAAATCAAATTACATAAATTAAATCCCAAAATACATCCATCCTCGTCAATGGTTCCTAAGTGTGTTTGAGCGGTTTAAAGAAAGATAATTAAGTATTAACCGGTTATGGGCTAGGATCCCGCACCCCTCATTTCCAAAATGGTATGATGGGAAATATCTTGAAGTATGCCAAAACCATTTCGAAGCATATTTCTTTTTTTTAAAAAAAAATTCTCAATATAAAATACGCAGTGTTTACCTGTATTTCGGGTAATCTGATGGCTTAATCATCTTATCAGTGTTTGGAACAGGTGTGGTGCTTGAACCACTAATAGGTTGTTTAGTTGAACGAGTAAAACGGTAAGGATCATGAGAGCTTCGACTTCGTGAGTCACCATTCATTCGGGGGTCACCGTTGATTCTCGGATCACCATTAACTCTAGAATCACCATTAACTCTAGGGTCATTTATCCTAAGATCACCATTCATTCTGACATCACCATTCACACGTGAATCTCCATTGATTGACTTGAGGTCATCGTGAGCGTTGGGTCCTAGTAGACTAGAGCCAAGTCTTTGATAGCTTTCATAAGAAGAAACACTGTCATAGCTACTCTGTAATGAGAAATGTGTAATATGTAAGGCTTCCAATCCCGCATGCGGGATTGTTTTTGAATCCCGCATGGGGGATTTGAGCTTAATCCCGCGGGATCCCTCATTTTTTAATATTATAAGGAAAAAAGTTCTCAGTAGGTAGGTATATCCTCATACATGCACCTTGTACGCTAACTGCTTTTACATATATTTGNTCAACCTCTAATTAGCGGCCAAAAATATAATTCAATAAAATGTGTTATATTGTGTTATAGTAGGGGAGCTATTCTTCAAACCAACGGTATATCCTATTTTTCAATTTAGGCTTGGAAAATGCTAGAAATAGGTTGATATGAGCTTATCCAAATGGAAATTGGATGGTATACATACATTCCAGCTTATCCTAGTGCATTAAACAAGCCTGATTGTGTCACAAATTTTAGTGGACACAATAGCATTACAAGGGATTTCACAAAGTTCACTAGAATTAAGTAAATTAAACTTCATTTCCTTAACTAAGTGAAGATCTGGTTATAACATAACAATTTTTCTCTTGTTAGTCTTTTTGTACCAAGACAACTGTCGAACAGCTTATGAAAGGTGATTAGTTTTGGGGCCAAAATAGGTCACCCGGGGCGAAATATTCGCCACTTTAAGAAAATAAAGTCTACAGTTCACAGAACAGCTACTTTTCTTTATCATTTATTTTGGTCATTCAAGATGTTTTTTTTTTACCCTCCATTCGCTGAAAACTTAAAACCCCGCTCTCAACATTAACCTCACCCAACCTGGACGGGGTCGGGAAGTCAACATCACAAGGGCCTGAACCTATGTGGTCACGCGAACTTATTTGGTAAAATCTCGCTGGACGTTGCTTGACTTCAGTGATCTAACGGGAACTGGTGTATAGACGCTGCACTGGCTTACTACTAGTTTACTGGTGAATCGTTGGTTTCATTAAGTCATTTGGTTCCATAACACTTACGGTTGTTTTTGTGGTTAATTTGGAGCTTCATTAGGTCATTTGGTTCCATAACACTTACGGTTGTTTTTGTGGTATTATGTCTCTCTAAGGATGTATTTACAGGTCGATGTGGCGTAGCATTAATGTAATTTGGAGCTTCATTAAGTCATTTACTTACGGTTGTTTTTGTGGTGTTATGTCTCTCTAAGGATGTATTTACAGGTCGATGTGGTGTAGCATTAATGTAATTTGGAGCTTCATTGGTTTCTTTGCCAGGTGTCGTGTCTCTTCGGTCACCAAATAATCGCTCTGTAGCAGATCGAGGTGGATTGCTCCGGGGAGGTTTACTTGTTCGATCTATTCTAGGTGGAAGTTCTGGAGGTGCAGCTCCTCCTGCAGGTACATGAGGGGAATGTGGAGGAGAGAAACTTGCATACTTGTCATTACTGATTGACCGGAGTGGTTTTAGGTTGGGATCATAATTTGCCTGCAAAACATTAAATGAGAGGTTGAATTTAAGAAAAGCTTGTGAAATGTGTCGGACGTTTAAACAATTTTTTTAGTTCACGAAAAGAGTGGTTTCCAAAGTTTTTATCATCTCTGTAGCAATAGTTTCCCAATGCGATTTGCTTTGGCTAGTTTAAGTAGCCTAATTTTATAGGTAGCGGCACCTGTTTGTTAACTTATCCGCTACCTACCTGTTTTTTAATTATCTTCCTATTGTGATAAAGTTACTTGTTGTATTGAGTATGACTATTGGTTGATCTTGTTTATTATTGGTACTATGATGCTACACACTGATCAATATTGTAATCAGTATGTAGTTTGTGTTTTTTGGTGTTGTGATGACCTGAAGTGTGTGTTATTGTAGATATATTATGTAGTCTTGTTTGCTATGTGTTGTATAAAACGAAAGTGTTCTTTAATCTACCTGCTAATTTAACCACAGCTAGATTAATATTTAATGGCTTAATTATGCTCCTAATATGTATTGCAAGTAGTTTTTATCATCTGACTACAAGCAGAAATAAAGGATGACGCAGATTTATAACGCTTCTTCTTGTATAAATTCATCTTTTCTCAATTCAATTTGTGGTCGGCGTTACTTTTTTTAATTCTACCATGCCACAAACTTCAGTTCTGTGCCTACCCTCTTTAGCTTTACCCTTTCATGATATGGTAACCCCCGTTTGCTTCTCACAATATCCATAGAAACTGCGTGGAATCTACATTTTAGTGATAATTTCTCATCAGTGGTTTGAAGCAGTTTTTTTTTTAAAGGCTGGATGCCC
Source organism: Pachypsylla venusta (assembly GCA_012654025.1). NCBI lineage: Eukaryota > Metazoa > Arthropoda > Insecta > Hemiptera > Aphalaridae > Pachypsylla > Pachypsylla venusta. The sequence goes on along the minus strand of CM022878.1, from coordinate 1,287,233 downwards.
TTCCTAACATCAAACCTTCTCTATTTACCCGGGCTTAGTAGGGTCACCTTGATGAAGCTGGTGGCTTGCTCCCCTCGATGGCTACATCATGCGACTAAAAACAGAAATATAGGGTGACGCTGAGATATAGCGATTGGATAGGAAAAAATAGTAAATCACGCGACATTCATCCCTTGATTATAGCTCGAGAGAGTCTTGTTGGTGAAAATAATATTATTATTTCATATTGGTCGCGATTTTTTTGTGGTCAAACTTCAATTTTTTTAGTTCTAAAGATCAATTAAAAAATAGAACATTTTTCTTTAAACACCTCGATGACTGAACGTAGTAAAGTCCAGTTTTATCGCTACGATTTTTTTTTTTTTTTTTTTTTTTTTTTTTTTACTGTTCGTTTCATGATAACTTTAGAATTCTTTGTCCGATGTCGAAATATATCGGATAAGACGTCCGAGATTGTCGTCAATTATAGTGTTCATAGAATATTTTGGGCCTTATTTGGTCACCCCGGGCCTCATGGTGGACATTATAAATAAGTTCATTTCTCAGTTCAAAGAACTACTTGTAACTATCGTTATAACGTCCTTTCGGAACTATCGTTATAACGTCCTTTCGGAGTTTAAGTCTGGTGAAGAAAATAAAAAAAAAAACGTCTGGACGTATATTTCGAGAGGAAAAAAAGAAAGATAACTGTGGTCGCTATTTTACCTGTTTGAACACAGAGGGTGTGTAAGGAGGTGGAGCAGAATACGCAGGGGCATTGGTATCTTCTTGTGTGGCTATACTAGGGTCACTTGAACATTTGACCAGTCTTGGCGGTAATAAACTTTGTTCCAAATCACTCTCCGGAGATGAAGCATAAGAGAGACGAAGTGAGGTCATAGGAAATAGGAAATCATCTGAGAGATTCTCATCTGGCTAGATGTTACCAAGAAAGAAAAAGCAAACACAAAACACAAAAAAGAAAGTTAGTGAGGCCACGCAACATGCAATCAAACAATATTTACACTTGGAATTAAGTCGAAATAGTATAAACTGGTTGTCAGCTAAGGTAGGAAATTAAGTCGAAATAGTATAAACTAGTTGTCAGCTAAGGTAGGGAATTAAGTCGAAATAGTATAAACTGGTTGTCAGCTAAGGTAGGGAATTAAGTCGAAATAGTATAAACTGATTGTCAGCTAAGGTAGGGAATTAAGTCGAAATAGTATAAACTGGTTGTCAGCTAAGGTGGGCATCACATTATTTGTCATAATGTCATTTTTTTTTTCATTTTTCAACTTCATCTAACAGTACTGAACAGTGTGATCGAATTCGCTATTTGACTGTATTTGAACAAACACAAAAATGATCAAAATTTGTCTAAATAGTTTGATAGGGTTTAAACGTATGACAACACACATTTGTCATTGTTTTGATCGTTTTTGAAAACTATTTCATAAACCTTTAAAAAAATTATCGAAAATACACAAGTGTAGAAAAACAAAATTAAATTTTAGGGGCACAAATATATGCCAAACACACAAATTCAATAAATATGTATCAAATAAATAGTGCCAAAATTTGAAATCATGACAAATAGTGTGATACCACTTTTATTCAGGGAGACTGAGGCAGTTTTTGTAGATGGAAAATCTTTTTGACAAAAAAAATAAATATCAAAAATATATTTTGGTTAATTATTTTCAATAGAATCTTTGGCATAGACCACAAAATAATTTCTTACTGTACAACTAGCCCCGACGTCCAAGGACCGTTGGATACACCAGTTTCCGTTAGATCACTTAAGTTAAACAACGTCTAGTGAGGTTGCGCCCTCGTGATGCTGGCTATTGTGGGTAGCTGGTTTGTAATAAGTTTCCAAAGAATGGAGATGATGCCTCGTTTCGAATGACCAATAGATGTTAAGGAGACGTTAAGCAAAAAGAAAAATGCAATTGTTTCAAACTAATTAAAGGGGGTCGTCCTTTGGAAGCGACAACCCGCGACCAAAAGCTTCTACTACTACAAGCAACTTTAAGCGAAAATCCAACTCCAGGAAGCTTGTAGCGTGGAGTCGCTTAAAGTAGCTCATAGTCGTGTGTCGCTTCCAAAGAACGACCGGGGTAACACCTTAAAGAAATACTTTGAACATTTGAAACGACAAAGATTAAGAAATATTTTACAACAAAATAAAACACAAGGACAAACAAGAAGACAAATCCTAATAGTTTACACAGACAATTTGCTGAGCGCACTTGACCCTGATTGTTCACTAGAATTCAATAGTTTTGGATATACAGATTGTAAGATTGTTCCCACTTGATGTATCATCCGTTTTTTTCCCCGAAAGACCAAATATTTAAAAGTTGGCCAAAAAATGAAGAAATGGGGCAGAAATTAATAGATCTGATAAAAAAAATCCATGAATAATTCCTGAATAGCGCAAAAAAGCGGCAGTGGCGAGTCTGAGACTTCTGACAGGACATGATTATCTGTCCAGTATCTCCACAGAATGGGCTGCAAAGATTTTCCTATTTGCCTCCTGTATACTCAAAATGCAAACATGAATGCAGAACATTTGGCAATATGTGCAAACCTCAAACAGAACGAGGATATGGAAGCAAAATATTTGGACGCTAGACGGAAAATGACATGACGGTCAAATTTACGGCATTTCATACAAATGAACAATGTTATAAAAAGTTTATTTTTGAGAGACATGTATCGCAATCACAGACTTAGTGAATGACATCGGATAAAACATATCCAGGGTGTCTTTCACATTTATGGTGGAGCTATATCAGGAAATTCCACTTGAGATCCGTAAGGGTGCTCTCAAACAGTCACTTACTTACATATCATATTGCATATCACACATCTTTATATATAAAAGGCAATGTCCTGAGTGACTGATCAACGTAGAGCCAAGTTCCAGACTTGAAATTTGGCAGAGACCTTCGTTGCACCATGTAAGTGTGTCGTGGAGAAGTACAGGGTACACCTGCTAGTTATGTAAATTTGGCGACTAGTTTTTGGGTCCTATTTTGCCAAGTATACGGTTCACAAAAATAATAGTTGGAAAACTCCTAAAAGAGATATCAAAGGGGATTTATCGCAACACTTACCTATCCTGAACACTTGCCAAGACCCCACCACGCCGTTATGCAAAGTATCTATCACATGAAACACGTCACCCTTTCTGAAGCTCATTTCTCCCTTTTCAGGTTGGTCGTAGTTGAAATGAGTCCTGAAAAAGATAATAGAAATTGAAAACAAGAATCAAACAAGCTATCTTCCTCCTGTAGATCTTCCTGTCTGACAGATACAACTTGAGCATAANTCGAGCAATTAGTACACTCCCATAAAAAACAAATACACATGGTCTTATGGGGAGTCCTCAAATCGAGCAATTAGTACACTCCCATATGCGAAACTGTTTTATTCTTGCTTATATAAAGAATGTGGGATATACGATATGACAGATAAGCAAGCGGCTGTCTGAGAGCACACGAAGTAAGTAATTGATAAAAAACAATTCCAGTGAACAATCTAAGAGCGAAGAGAATTTGATAAACTAAATTGATTGATTTTGGTTTATGAAAATAATATACAAAAAGATTAGACAAATCCGAAATATTGTTCTGTTATTATAGATGGATGAGGAATAATAGCACGTGGAGGAGTAGGAGGCGGGGTCAAGGAGGAGACTAGAAGTGGGGGCGGGGCATATATTTGATAAGGATAATAGTAGTATACGGGAGATGGAGGCGGAGGTATTGGTTTGACAGGAGAAGGAAGAAACACGTCTGAGTAGATTTCGACGGACTGAAAATAACAAAAAGAAAAATTATTGACCGTTTGGAGAAGTTCAATTTGAAACTATTACAAACACCAGTGGCTCACCAAATGTTGTACAGTTTCCTTCTCTCAGTGTTTTGGGCTGAAACGCGCTCTATACCAGTCGGATCTTGATTTTTTTCTGTGCCTGAACTATATATACCTGTATATATAGTCTTCAATAACCATCTGAGGCGCTGGAAGGACGTCTCAAGCCTGAGACACAGCAAGGCTGTTGATTTTTTTTCTGTGCCTGAACTATATATACCTGTATATATAGTCTTCGATAACCATCTGAGGCGGTGGAAGGACGTCTCAAGCCTGAGACACAGCAAGGCTGTTGATTTTTTTTCTGTGCCTGAACTATATATACCTGTATATATAGTCTTCGATAACCATCTGAGGCGGTGGAAGGACGTCTCAAGCCTGAGACACAGCAAGGCTGTG
>CM022878.1:1213766-1230821 GCA_012654025.1 Pachypsylla venusta | reverse complement strand
TATTGTTACCGTTGATGATGATTTTTGGGTGCAATCGAATACACCCTTGGCGATTTTTGCCGCTTTTTAGCGGTTTTCAGTATTGCTGTCTAAAATAAGAATGGTAAGAGCTAGAGATTTGAAATTTTGTATGTATGTCATATTTGAGGTCTCAATTGGCTCCGAACTTTTGGGTTCAATCAAATATACCGCTGGCGGTTTTTACCACTTTAAAGCGGTTTTAATTAATCCTGTCTAAAAAGAGAATTGTAAGAGCAACTTCAAATATTGTTGGTATGTCAAATTTAGGATCTAATATCGCTCCAGATTTGGAATCGTCACAAGATCTTCCTCCATTTTTTTGGCCAGAAAAATAATAAACCTATGTGTCACATTGGCAGAGTTTTTATAATCTAACTTCTCACTTATGTTTATTTTTTACTTTTTAGGGTTTCCGAAGTGTAAAAACATAAACCATAAGTATGTAATGAGGGTTGAAAATTTCAACCCTCATTATGGTTTTACTTGACATAGTATCCCAATTTAACCAACTCATAAGTATGTAATCTAAATAAACGGGGCTCGCATAACGACAGCATTTCCTACACAGAACATTGCCTTTTAGAAATTATGCTCTAAAGGCAAAAATTTCTAAAATGAGCAGAAAATTCAAGAGGTTACAAAAAAAACACCAAAAAGGTGTCTCAGGCTCACTTTTGGTCGTGTACTTTTTTCATTTTTTTTCAATGGTCTCAGAAGGTTGCCCACCCATCACTACTATAGCTAATATTTTACATGGAATAGCATGCATTTCATCAATTTTGGCCGAGTATTTTTTTCTTTTTTTCAATGGCCTCAGAAGGTTGCCAACCCACTACTACTAGCCAATATCTTACATGGAATAGCATGCATTTCATCAATTTTGGCCGGGTATTTTTTCTTTCTGTTTTTCAATGGCCTCAGAAAGTTGCCTACCCACCACTACCAGCTAATATCTTACATGGAATAGAATCATTTCATCAATTTTGGCCGAGTATTTTTTCATTTTTTTTTTTCAATGTCCTTAGAAGGTTGCCAATCCTCCACTACTAGCCAATATCTTACATGGAATAGCATGCATTTCATCAATTTTGGCCGAGTATTTTTTCTTTCTTTTTTTCAATGGCCTCAGAAGGTTGCCTACGCACTACCAGCTAATATCTTACATGGAATAGAATTAAAATTATGCAACGGAACTGCTTTCGCATTACTTCAGGGCACTCCTTTTACAGCCATGCCATTCCAGAAACGAGAAAATTCGATCAGAAAATTTTCGCTCCGGGCGGGATTCGAACCCACNCACAAAAAAAAAAAAAGAGTCAATGCTCTTAACAACTCGGCCACGGAGATCGGCACTAGCCAATATCTTACATGGAACAGAATGTATTTCAGTACTAACATTTTCCTAATGTGAATACCATCAAGATACCTCTAGCTCTGTTTGTAATAATGACGGACGATTGTAGATAGTAAAATACGTATACTCGTACGAGAACTGTAATCAAGGAGTCCTTGAACTAGAGGACCGAAGTCAAACACCTAAATTGACAAATGCAGCTGCAAACATAAAACTAAACTTGGCAAATAAACAGTGGCGAATGATGATTAGCAAATAAACAGTGGCGAATAATGATTGGCAAATAAACAGTGGCGAAGGCTTCGTGCTGGTACGTAATCAGTGGAAGATGCCCGTAAAATAAAAAAAAAATTGGGTGCGTGTACTTATGTACGCGCGTGAGAAGTTATACTTCTTTTTAAAAATAAAATTAAAAATATTTAAAAAAAACTGAACTTTTTTGCTGTCACCCATCCATTGTTTTTCCTTACTCGGTGCAACTTAACATTAGAGGGATGGGACCTAGACAAACATTTTCCCAACTTTCTCGCTTTGAGTTGATATGTCGTCGCGACAAATTTCGAGCAAGAATGTCATTTAAGTCGAAAATCGGGAACTTTTTTGCTGTCACCCATCCATTGTTTGTCCCTACTCGGTGTAGCTTAACATTAGAGAGATGGGACCTAGACAAAAAATTTCCCAGGAATCCATCCATCATCTGTGCCAAATAGGTCGTCGCGAAAAATTTCAAGAAAGAATGTCATTTAAGTCTAAGAACGTGATTTTTTTTGCCGTCACCCATCCATTGTTTGTCCCTACTCGGTGTAGCTTAACATTAGAGAGATGGGACATAGACAAAAATCTTATCAGGAATGCACCCATCATCTGTGCCAAATAGGTCGTCGCGACACATTTCGAGCAAAAATGTCATTTATGTCGAAAAACGTTAACTTTTTTTTTGTCACCCATCCATTGTTTGTCCCTACCCGATGTAGCTTATCTTTGGAGTTGCAAAATATGTCCTAAATGAAGGAGTAAGATGTGTGTGTTCTTATGTACGAGCGTGAGAAGTTATAATTCTTTTTAAAAATAAATTTAATAATAATTCAAAAAAACATACTACCCCAGCCGGGAGTGAACTCAGAACCTACCAACTATGAAACAGAGGCCTTGCCACTGAGCCACGATGTTCTATGGATATAGAATGAGAAAATACAATATTTAAATTTAACTCTCATCATTTTTTCATAACTAACTCCATCTTCATCTTTTTTCATAACTAACTTCATCTGTGTTAATTTTGTGTTACACTGATGCGGTAATAATTTTGGTTACACTGGTGCGGTGATAATTTTGTGTTACAGGTACGCGCGCATCTCAAAATTTCACACTCATCATTTTTTCATAGCGCCAAAAGAAGTATATCTTCAANAAAAAAAAAAAAAAAAAAAAAAAAAAAAAAAAAAAAAAAACCTCTGCTAATCTGATACACGGGAAATGGATTTATTATTGTAGAATACAAAAATGAAATAAAAAAATCCATTTGTACACCGCGCCGTATGCGTCACTTCTTTCACTCAGCACGAAGTCGAGTGACGAAAAGTATGTAATTTTTCGTCACTGTTAATCTATCTATCTATAATTCTATACTTATCAACGTAGCTCCACGATGGCTAAACGGAGACACTTGAAACTTGGCACACAGATCCCTTTTAGTATGTAGGTGCGTAATAAGAAAGGAAAAAATTTAAAGTTCAAGTGGGAGCAAGTTACCGCCAAAAATGACGCTATTTAGCGGGANGCTAAGCGTAGAGACTTGAAACTTTGCACACAGGTCCCTTTTAGTATATAGATTCGTGATAAAAACGGAAAAAAATTAAAGTTCAAGTGGGAGCAAGTTACCGCCAAAAATGACGCTATTTAGCGGGTCTTTTTGCAATTTTTTTTCTGAGCAAACTAAAACAGATAACGAAAAATGACCGAGAATAGATCCCCCCAAAATAGTATATAAGGACCCCAAAAAAAATATAAAATTTGAAAATTTCCGGTTTTTATCCAATTTATAGACGGTTTTCTCCACCAAAAAATCGGAATTGAGAAGTACTGGTTCCACCAAAAATTTAAAATTGAGTTGTTGAATTTTGTAACCGTGGCGAAGCACGGGAAAACAGCTCTAGTCACATATATAGGGTTCCATAATAAAATATCACTATCTTTAATAATAAAACTCAATGTAACGATAAATGTGTGTGTGTGTGTGTGTGTGTGTGTGTGTGTATCACTAATTGTTTAGCCTAAACGGTAAGAGATATCGAAAAATTGATGAGAATGGACCTCTCCAAAAAACCATGGGCCTAAACAGCAGAAAAAATATCAGAGTTAAAAAATTCTCGAACCGTTTTCGAGTTAGGGCCGATTTTTTGATTTTAGGTGGCCTTTTAAGCCTTAATTTGAAACAAAGTTTGCAAAAAAACGGTCCAACCGTTATCGAATTATGGCCGGTTTTCCGATTTTTGTAAGAGGAATCATAGAATACTATTAGGATCTTACTTTTGAAAGGGAAATCATGGAATACTATTAGCACGGGAACGGCCATGCCTCTAAAGCGGCAAGCTATAGGCCGTAGCGAATCACGGGCAAAACATCTAGTGGCTTCATATATTTCAACAGTATATCTCATAAGCTAAACTTGGCGAACTTCAGTACAGATTGTATTATGAAAACATGCAACAGAAAGTACTCAGGTAATTAGGACTGATTTCACTGGGGTTGGCGAGTTCCGCAACAAAGGGCAGATAATGGATTAAATATATTAGAGGATACATTTTCTTGTAAATTGTAATACAATCTAATTGATAATATTAGAATAAATAATACAAGAACAGGTTATTAGAATGAGAGATCTATGTGGCCGACCTTGACAGCAAATTGAACATTGATATGTTGTGAGAAGTGTAATAGAAGATAGAGAAAATCAACCAGCAATGATTTCAAATCAAATATAACTAGACTTAACTGTATAGGATATGGAGAGAATCAACTAGCAATGATTTCAAATCAAATATATCTCGACTTAACAGTATAGGATATAGAGAGAATCAACTAGTCTGTAAGAGATATCGAAAAATTTAAGAGAATGGACTCCCCCCCCCAAAAAAGCATAGTCCTAAAGACCGGAAAAAATATCAAAATTAAAAAATGTCGATACGTTTTCGATTTACGGACGATTTTTCGATTTTTGACCGAATTTAGCCGGTCATGGTTCAATATCTTACATTTTTTCGCGACAACATATCAACTCAAAGCGAGAAAGTTTTAGGTAGCTTTTTAAACCTTAATTTGGAACATATTTGGCCAAAAACGGTCCAACGGTTTTCGAGATATGGCCTTTTTTCGGATTTTTGTAAGGGGGAATCATAGAATACTATTAGGTTCCGATTTTTGAAAGGGAAATCATAGAATACTATTAGCACGGGAACGGTCATGTCTCTAAGGCGCCAAGCTATAGGCCGTAGCGAAGCACGATCGAAACAGCTAGACTTGAGCAATCAATACTTATATACGTTTATAGAATCAGTTTAAGCGTACGTAGGTCAAAATTGTTGACCAGAAATATTGCAACGACGCTAATAAATAAAAAGACCAGTGGCAATGACACCACCCTGTAAATTGTAAACAATGCTGATTATGAACATCTGATAGTGGAAGACCTAACGATAGAATCAGCAGAAACATTGCAACCACGCTAAATAAAAAGACCAGTGGCAATGACACCATCCTGTATATTGTAAACGATGCTGATGATGAACATCTGATAGTGGAAGACCTAACGATAAAATCAGCAGAAACATTGCAACCACGCTAAATAAAAAGACCAGTGGCAAAGACACCACCCTGTATATTGTAAATGATGCTGATGATGAACATCTGATAGTGGAAGACCTAACGATAGAATCAGCAGAAAAATTGCAACCACGCTAAATAAAAAGACCAGTGGCAAAGACACCACCCTGTATATTGTAAACGATGCTGATGATAACATCTGATAGTGGAAGATCTAACGATAGAATCAGCAGAAACATTGCAACCACGCTAAATAAAAAGACCAGTGGCAAAGACACCACCCTGTATATTGTAAACGATGCTGATGATAACATCTGATAGTGGAAGACCTAACGATAGAATCAGCAGAAACATTGCAACCACGCTAAATAAAAAGACCAGTGGCAAAGACACTACCCTGTATATTGTAAATGATGCTGATGATGAACATCTGATAGTGGAAGACCTAACGATAGAATCAGCAGAAACATTGCAACCACGCTAAATAAAAAGACCAGTGGCAATGACACCACCCTGTAAATTGTAAACTATGCTGATGATGAACATCTGATAGTGGAAGACCTAACGATAGAATCAGCAGAAACATTGCTACCACGCTAAATAAAAAGACCAGTGGCAATGAACCCACCCTGTAAATTGTAAACTATGCTGATGATGGCATCTGATAGTGGAAGACCTAACGATAGAATCAGCAGAAACATTGCAACGACGCTAATAAATAAAAAGACCAGTGGCAATGACACCACCCTGTAAATTGTAAACGATGCTGATGATGAACATCTGATAGTGGAAGACCTAACGATAGAATCACCTGAACAGGTTCAATAAACCATGCCAAGAGTGTGAATTCGGATACCAAAATGAGTGTTTATTTTTATTAACACAGGGTGTCCCAAAAGTCCGAGACCATCTGAATATCTTTTGAACGGCTTTATGTGAAGTTTTGAAATTTTGCATGGTATTATATATCCCAAATTAAACCACCTGATGGTGTGACCTATTTTTCAGGGGCGGGTCCCATATGTACCCCAGGGGTCCAACTTTTGTTTTTTTTAAATACGAACCCCCATCTTATGATACATTTTCAGAAAGACAATAGAATTAGAAGTACTTTGCAAAAACAATTACACGTCTAGCGTGTTTAATTTCAAGATGGCGGCCATTTGAAATTTCCAAGATATGACTTTTAAGAGTGTCTAAAACTAGGCGAATTATTTGCAATGTGATATTGAATGATTGCATAGGACACCAATATTGAAGAACCTGTTTTTCAGACATAATTCGCCTAGTTTTAGACACTATTGGAAGTCATACCTTGGAAATTTCGAACCATTTTGAAACCAAACACGCTAGGCGTGTACATTTTTTTGCAAAGTACTTCTAATTCTATTGTCTTTCTGAAAATGTATCACAAGGTGGGGGTTCGTATTTAAAAAACAAAAGTTCGACCCCCTGGGGGCTACTTAAGACCCGTCCCTAAAAAATTGGTCACACCATCAGGTGGTTTAATTTGGGATATAATACCATGCAAAATTTCGAAAGTCCACATAAAGCTGCTCAAAAGATATTCAGGAGGTCTCGGACTTTTGGGACACTCTGCATAGTTCATGAGCTGGTATTGGATGTCATCATTTCATTTCTTTGTTTTGGATGTAATCAGATTACTTTTCAAATTATCAATCACTAGCTGTTTCCCCGTGCTTCGCTACGGTTACAAAATTCAACAACAATTTCGAGATCGCGAATTAAATCTTCTCAATATAAGATTTTTTGGTGGAACCGACCCCCAGAGTGAACACGGCTCCTATTTAAAAAATTCAATATTTTATTCAAGGATATGACTTTTTGTACTTCGGAACACCTTTGTATCAAATTTAAGCTTTCTCGCTCATCCCGAAGTGGTACTTTTCAATTTCGATTTTTTGGTCGTGAAAACCGTCCATAAATCGGGGAGAAACCAGAAATTTTCAAATTTTATATTTTTTATGGGGTCCTTATATACTATTTTGGGGGGTATATTCTCGGTCATTTTTCGTTATATCTTTTAGTTTGCCCAGAAAAAAATTCAAAAAGACCCGCTAAATAGCGTCATTTTTGGCGGTAACTTGCTTCCACTTGAACTTTAAAAATTTTCCTTTCTTATTACGCACCTACATACTGAAAGGGACCTGTTTGCCAGGTTTCAAGTCTCTACGTTTAGCCATCGTGGAGCTACGTCGATTATCAGTCAGTCAGTATACCAACTGGGCTTTGCGTTTTATAAATATTAGAAGATAGATTAGTGATACCCATACAAAAATCAAAAAATCAGCCTTAACTCGAAAACGGTTTTACAGTTTTGATTTCTGATAATATTTCTTCGGTCTTGGCCTATAGTTTCTTTTATGAGAGAGCATTCCCAAAAAAAATTCGATATCCGTTATTGATATAGCTAAACCAATAGAATTTTCTAAGATCCACACAAAAATTGGAAAATCGACCGTAAACGGCTCCACATATTTCTTTGATTCTGTTAATATTTCTTGTTTCTTTTATGGTTTGATTGCTATACAAAAAGTTCCATACAAAAATCGGTCGTTAACGGCTCAACATTTTTTTAAATTTTATTCTGTTAATATTTCTGAGGTCTCCACTTATTTTACGATGTCTCTAAACCCTTTTGGCGAAACAATTAGTGATACCCAAAATCGGAAAATCGGCCGTAACTCGAAAACGGATTTACAGTTTTGAATTCTGATAATATTTCTGGGGTCTTGGACAATTTTTTTTTTTTTTTTGGGGGGGGGGAGAGATCATTCCCATCAATTTTTTGATATATCTTTCTTTAGCGACACATAAGAATGAATAGGAACTATTTTCGGCAACTTTGAAAGCTCCTTAGAGACGTTGATTCATGTTTCTAAAGCACGCCCTTAAGTGATTTTCCATAGGTTCTGTCTTACCCCGTATATAAAGGTAACTCAGTATTATATTAATTCTCCAAGAAAGAATCTTTTGTTTTACATTTCGTGTCCGACATGAAAGCCACAACTGAATTATAAAATTCTGGAAATTTAGAAAAGGTCCTTGACTGCTCCAAAGAATGTCAGTTCAATCAGGGGCGTACACAGGATTTTTTTTCGGGGGAGGGGGCTGACTGGATAAAATGTATACCATAACAGCATCGTGGCGTTGAACCCATCTACGATCATACCACGTTGAATACACCAGTTGCCGTCAGATCACTGGAGTTAAGCAACGTCGAGCGTGGTCAGTACTTGGATAGATGACCGCCTGGAAACACTACCTATCGTTGGCTCTTTTTTCCGGCCCAACCCAGGCTGGGTGAGGTGTGGGTAGCTGGTTTGCAAGTGAATGGAGGGTAAAACGCCTGTCTTTAATGACCAATAGATGTTCAGCCAAATTAAAAAAAAAAACATCTAGTTTCACAGAGAGATAATGTAAACAATGTGTAAATATAGGGCTTTACATGCAAAGACAGTTTTCAAAGCATGACCGCCTGGTGCCAGCGGCGAGATATCGAAATGCGCCGCCCCCAACGACAATCAAATGTTTCTAGATATAAAAGGCGTAGCAAAGCCCTATTAGACCGGCATCTGGGGCGGTCCGCCCCACAGTTTCTACGCCTCTGCCTCTCTATTAGGTGATGTACTCTATCGCGCCCAAGAGATAGGTTTTTTTGAANAGCAAAATTAAAAAAAAAAAACATCTAGTTTCACAGAGAGATAATGTAAACAATGTGTAAATATAGGGCTTTACATGCAAAGACAGTTTTCAAAGCATGACCGCCTGGTACCAGCGGCGAGATATCTAAATGCGCCGCCCCCAACGACAATCAAATGTTTCTAGAAATAAAAGGCGTAGCAAAGCCCTATTAGACCGGTATCTGGGGCGGTCCGCCCCACAGTTTCTACGCCTCTGCCTCTCTATTAGGTGATGTACTCTATCTCGCACAAGACATAGGTTCTTATTAAACTCTTTCAGTATTTGTCTTCTTTAAGAGGTTTGGATTTCTTCTGTTTTTCCGTATCACCCAGGAGGTAATAGAACGAATGCATTTTTTTATAGAGGAAATCGCCAAGAGCTCTGTCTTTATTTGGGACTATAATATTAAACTTCAACCTAAGTTTTATTTTTAAATTTCTTGTATGAAATTGACATGAATAGGCTTTTGCCGTTCTCATTTTAAAAAACGCTAAAAAGCGGCATAAAAACGCCAACGGTATATTCAATTACCACCAAAAGCTTATTTTGCCGTTTATGGCATAAAACTGACGTCTCTAACACTTGCTGTTCTTGAGATATCTTGTCCACAGACAAACACACACACACGGACCAATGGTTGAACTCCAGATTTGGGCTCTGGGGACCCCAAACGTGTTTTGGCAATTTCAGTCCATTACAATACTCTCCTTTTTATAGGATAAGGAAGGTAGAAAAAAATCGTCCTTACTTTGCACTTTGTTATGTAAGTATCCCAAAAAGTGTTTTCTACGTGACATTGAAAAAGAAGCACAGGGTATATAACCCTGTGCTTCTCCCGAAAAAATGGATGGCTTATCCCGAAAAAAATTTCGGGGGGGCTATAGCCGGCCAGCCCCCCCTTGTGTACGCCCCTGAGTTCAATTACCAATAGCTATGAATGCACCAGGGCTTCTAATACAAAGTACCTGTTTTTGAGTACCTGCCAAGTCTAGCTGGCAGAGATACGATCTATCTATTGATTGAAGTATTATGTATACATATGAAATTTATTTTTAGCAAACAAACAAAAAAAAAGGTTAAAAATCAGCTGATTGACGAGTATTGTCGGGACAAAGAGGGAGTACCTTTGATATTTATACCTATTTTTGACTATCATAAATTTTTGTTTATATTCCCCAAGTTTCCGGGTTTACAGTGGCGGCTCATGTCATGTTGAGACCTTTCACTTTTTTCCGGAAAAAAAGTAATCTATACTTATAAAACGCAAAGCCCAGTTGGTATACTGACTTTTTAAAATTTTCCGGTTTCTATCCGATTTATGAACGGTTTTCACCACCAAAAAATCGGAATTGAGAAGTACCACTTTGGGATAAGCGAGAAAGCTGAAATTTGATACAAAGGTGTTCCGAAGTATACAAAAAGTCATGTCCTTGAATAAAATATTGAATTTTCGAAAAGAGCGGTGTTCACTCTGGGGGTCGGTTCCACCAAAACCCCATAGATAAGAATTATCACTTCGGAATTAGCAAAAAGTAATATCTTTGAGTAAAATATTGAATTTTCTAATTAGGAGCCGTGTTCAGTCTGGGGGGGGGGGGTTCCACCAAAAATCTAAAATTGAGAAGATTTAATTTCGCGTTCTCGAAATTGTTGTTGAATTTTGTGACCGTAGCGAAGCACAGGAAAACAGCTAGTACTATACATATACAACAGCAGCAACAACAATGTGTCAAGATCGTTTGATAAATCAATTTGGNTGTACCTATGTATGAGGGGTTGTCTGTTACAATACCACAGCCCAAACGGTAGCAGATAGCGAAAAATTGATGGGAATGGACCCCTGCAAAATCATGGTCTACGACCCCAGGAAAATAATCAGAACTAAAATATGTCAAGCCGTTTTCGAGTTACCGCCAAATTTCTAATATCTTCTCCAAAATCGGGCACTCACGGTCCGATATCTTAAATTTTGTCGCGACAACATATATCAACTCAAAGCGAGAAAGTTTTAGGTGGCTGTTTAGTCCTTATTTTAAGGCATTTTCTGCAAAGATAGGGCGAGCCATTCCAGAGATACGAGTTCAAAACCGGGAACGGGTAAAATGAAATTTAGAAAATACTAAAAATTAAGA
This sequence comes from Pachypsylla venusta, assembly GCA_012654025.1. Lineage (NCBI taxonomy): Eukaryota > Metazoa > Arthropoda > Insecta > Hemiptera > Aphalaridae > Pachypsylla > Pachypsylla venusta. Next base: position 1,219,787 of record CM022878.1, on the reverse strand, counting down.
ATGGCCGTGCCTCTAAAGCGCCTGGTGAAACGTTTAAATCTTGATTTTTAAAGGTTAAAAATGTAACCCAAAAATCGATTGCCCCGCATACATATTTGAGTCCAAGCCCCTGAGCTGGTGGGGAGGAGAAGGTAGTTTTGCATAGAACGCGCCACGAATCTTTCGTTTAAATTCTAAGCTATACATCGTGTAAAAGGGATCCCAAAAAATTACTTGGAGTCCGACATTAGGACCCCTTGGAGGACTTCACTCGAGGTCTATCGTGAGGCCCCTTGATGCGGGATCTTAAAGATATACACAGGTACATGACTTTGGGTCCATTAGTGTCAGATGTTCCTGAAAGAGTTTGTTATAAATGACCTGAGGTCCATCTGGGGGGGGGGCGACTTCCGCGTTGATAAATAAAAAACACTATTTATAAAATGGTGTTCTTCCCTTAGAAAGCGATTTTTTTCGAGGAATAACACCCCTTCTTATCATTTGATCCAAAGAACATATATTATATAGGGTTTCAAGGAACGTTGCACTTTTGTATGACTCTGTATATTGTACATAGAGTGTGTACTGTACATTATGCATTTATATACTTATGTATGTACTTGTTATATTCAAGGAACGTTGCACTTTTGTATGACTCTGTATATTGTACATAGAGTGTGTACTGTACATTATACATTTATATACTTATGTATGTACTTGTTATGTACATAATACCTGAAGTAAACAATATTATAGAAAATATAGTGTCTTGGTATATTAATATACATACAGGGTCAGTCAATGTATTAGAAAGTAAAATTTACCTATACTATGACTAAAAAACAACAACAAAGAGTGTATTCGATTGCACCCAAAAGTTTCGAGGCACAATTAGAGCCTAAATGGAACCTAATATATACCAAATTCCGGTCAATGTGGGTAGCTGGTTTGATTTTTTTTTTTTTTTTTTAAAAAATATCATTCCATTTAAATTTCCCGAGAAATCGACACTTTGTGTCAAAAAAAAAGCCACTTCCGGGATTCGAACCTAAATACTGATAAAACCATTCGAATGGCCATGTGCTCTTTTCTATCTCTAGAAACAAACAGAATTCCAAAATTCCAAGCGGTTCAAAAGTTATGGGCACCGGGCATTACTTCTGAGACAAACTGTATAAAGTGGATAACACAATGATCTCCATTGTAAGCAGAAGAGATATCAAATACCTGAGCATACTCTTTTCAAGTGATGATAAAGAATAGGTTAGTTGCTGAAGTGCCAGAACGCATGCGTCCGGTCGAGTTGATTAGAAACTCAGCAAGTTTCAATAAGACGAAGAATAGGCAAAATTCGTTTACTCTTATAAGTAAATGAAACTGGTTCATTGTAAACTAGCTGTTTTCCCGTGCTTCGCTACGGTTACAAAATTCCACATGTACGTCAGTATACCAACTGGGCTTTGCGTTTTATAAGTACAGATAAAAGCGAAGACAAAAATGCGCACACTTTATCGTCCCTCTTGAAGTGTATCGGCAAGTTGAGGCGTCACTTCCGTGCCAAATGTTAGTTGATTGTTGATCCACAAATAAAATGCGGTACAATATACGCTTACATCATCGTCTATCCGCCATTATGTGTGTGTTGTACCCTTTGGAAGGGGCGACTTTAAAAGGATACTTCCAAGGCACCCAAGTTTATGCCGGTCGTAAAAGGCGACTAAGGGCAGGGTTGAAAACGATACCTCTTTCCTCTTTTATTTACCCATGCAGAAAGCAAGGAGAAGCTACTGCATTGTCCTTCCTTTGTCGATGGAGGGACTTGAAATGAATATTTCCAAAGCACCCAAGCCCACACTGGTCGTAAAAGCCGACTAAGAGCAGGGTCGGAAACGATATCTTTTCCATTACCCATGCAGAAAGCAAGGAGAAATCCATGCCGGTCGTGAAAGGGCAGAGTCGGAAACGATATTTTTTTCCATCTCCCTGCATGCAGAATGCAAGGAGAAGCTACTGCATTATCCGTAAAGATTCTTTAGTACCTAACAATAACTAATGACGAGTTGTTGTAAACCAGCCCCACGGCTGTTAACCCAAGATGATGTTGTGTGTGTTTTGTTATGCCCTCTCGTATCCACTTAATTCGTGGCTTCGTATCCACTTAATTCATGGCCTTATAGTCCCAATAATAAGTGCCAATCTACTAATTCGTGCGTAACTTTTTAATATAAATCTCAATCTGTGGATGATAGCTTTGAAAAATAAAATATGTGATCCAAATTTCAAGTTTTCAGATTTTGCCATCGTCGAGTTACCCATCTACATTTTTTACTAGTTTCATCTCCGCCTGTTTTTCTTGGTGCCTGAGAGGTATGGCCGTTCCGCTTCTGATAGTATTCTAAATGCGGGACAATATACGCTTACATCATCGTCTATCCGCCATTATGTGTGTGTTGTTCCCTTTGGAAGGGGGGACTTAAAAAGGATACTTTCAAGGCACTCAAGTTTATGCCGGTCGTAAAAGGCAACTAAGGGCAGGGTTGAAAACAATACCTCTTTTATTTACCCATGCAGAAAGCAAGGAGAAGCTACTGCATTGTACTTCCTTTGTCGATGGACTTGAAATGAATACTTCCAAAACACCCAAGTCCATGCCAATCGTGAAAAAGCATAGTCAGGGTCGGAAAGGATATCCTTTCCATTACCAATGAAGACAGCAAGGAGAAGGTACTGCATTATCCGTAAGAATTCTTTAGTACCTAACAATAACTAATGACGAGTTGTTGTAAACCAGCCCCACGGCTGTTAACCCAAGATGATGTTGTGTGTGTTTTGTTATGCCCTCTCGTATCCACTTAATTCGTGGCTTCTAATGGCCTTATAGTTCTAATAATAAGTGCCAATCTACTAATTCAAGCGTAACTTTTTAATATAAATCTCAATCTGTGGATGATAGCTTTGAAAAATAAAATATCTGATCCAAATTTCAAGTTTTCAAATTTTGCCAACGTCGAGTTATCTACATTCTTTACTAGTTGCATCTCCGCCTGAGAGGCATGGCCGTTCTCCTTCTGCTAGTATTCTAGTGATTTTCCTCACAATAATCGGCCTTAACTCGAATACGGTTTTACATTTTTATGTTTTGATTTTCCTGGAGTCCAGGAAAATTATAAAAAGCCTATAGACTTATTACATCTATCGTTATATTGAGATGCTTTGTCTTTTATTTATAAGAGTTTTTCGCTAATAAAGAATACTTATTCAGCGAAAAAAAATACATCGGAGACTTCCCTCTCTGATGAAACAATGAGGAAAATATTGAACTCTGTCGTCCTCCGTCTTTCCCTCAAATATTACCTCTGATTCCAAGAATTCCAACAAAGCCGGCTTCTAACAGGTTTTTTCCCTTACATGAAATCCAATCCTTTAAAAACAATGCCGGGAGTTGAGACACAAATGGAGAGGCATCGTTGACGCTGCTAATTATCTATCGTGCCATCATCATTTCAAGCGGTTTTTTTTAACAACTGCGTGAGATAGCGCAAATTCAAAGATTTCCCTATGTCCCAGGTTGGGTTTACTCAGTTCAAGTTTTATGAGCACACATTTTTATCGCCTCAACGAATCTAAAAGTTTGTCCGGGTCAGTGGGAAAGAGAATGGTTAAACCGTAAAGGCTATTTAAAGAAGAAAACAATCTCTCCCAAATTACGTAATTCCAAAAACGGGTCTGTTATGATAAACTAAAAGCAGTGTCCGATTGAAGCTGAGAGCTGTTTGGGGGGGGGTGACCGAAAGGCTATTTAAAGAAGAAGAAAAAAAGCTCTCCGAAATTATGTAATTCCAAAAACGGGTCTGTTATGATAAACTAAAAGCACACAGACCGATTAAAGTTGAGAGCTGTTTCGGTGTTGACCGAAAGGCTACTAAAGCCATATTTAAAGAAGAAGAAAAAACTCTCCGAAATTATGTAATTCCAAATAGATCAACTAAAAGCACTGTCCGATTGAAGCTGAGAGCTATTTGGGGGGTGACCGAAAGACTACTAAAGCCATATTTAAAGGAGAAGAAAAAAAGCTCTCCGAAATTACGTAATTCCAAAAACGGTTCTGTTACGATAAACCAAAAGCACAGTCCGATTGAAGCTGAGAGCTATTTGGGGGGTGTCCGAAAGGCTACTAAAACCATATTTAAAGAAGAAGAAAAAGCGCTCTCCGAAATTTCGTAATTCCAAAAACGGGTCTGTTATGATAAACTAAAAACACAGTCCGATTGAAGCTGGGAGCTGTTGGGGGGGTGACCGAAACGCTACTAAAGCCATATTTAAAGAAGAAGAAAAAAAGCTCTCCGAAATTACGTAATTACAAAAACGGGTCTGTTATGATAAACTAAAAGCACAGTCCGATTGAAGTTGAAAGCTGTTTGAGGGTGACCGAAAGGCTACTAAAGCAATATTTAAAGGAGAAGAAAAAAAGCTCTCCGAAATTACGTAATTCCAAAAACGTGGTCTGTTACGATAAACTAAAAGCACAGTCCGATTGAAGCTGAAAGCTGTTTGATGGTGACCGAAAGGCTACTAAAGCCATATTTAAAGAAGAAGAAAAAACTCTCCGAAATTACGTAATTCCAAAAACGTGGTCTGTTACGATAAACTAAAAGCACAGTCCGATTGAAGCTGAAAGCTGTTTGAGGGTGACCGAAAGGCTACTAAAGCCATATTTAAAGAAGAAGAAAAAGCTCTCCGAAATTACGTAATTACAAAAACGGGTCTGTTATGATAAACTAAAAGCGCAGTCCGATTGAGCTGAGAGCTGTTTGGAGGTTGACCGAAAGGATATTTAAAGAAGAAGCAAAAAAGCTAAAAGCGCAGTCCGATTGAAGCTGAAAGCTGTTTGGAGGTTGACCGAAAGGATATTTAAAGAAGAAAAAAAAAAAGCTCTCCGAAATTACGAAAGGCTACTAAAGCCATATTTAAAGAAGAAGAAAAATCGCTCTCCGAAATTTCGTAATTCCAACTATTAAAAATATGTTTTACCTGTGAATCAGAAGCTCCAATATCCGTGGCAAGTTGGGAAGGTAATTCCATTGAAGAAATAGAAGTAGAAGAATTAGAATTGAAACATTCCCTATTGGGGAATAATAAAGTGGAATCACACAATCGATCAATTTTGACAAAAGTAATATAAACTATTCTATAATAATAACAACAACAACAAAAGAAAAACAAACACAAATAGAAAGAAAGAAAAAAACCCCGCAACAACAACGGCACTTGAACTAATCAAGAAAATGGAAAAAGAAACTAAAAAAAATAACTTCTCATATTACAAGTAAAAATAAAGAAGATTTGTTTAAAAAATTAGATCTAATCAAAATAAAATCGAAAAACACATTTGTTTAAAAAATTAGGTCTAATCAAAAAACACAAAATCGAAAAAACACAAAAAGATAAAAAAAACACATATAAACAAATTATTTAAAAAAATAACGTAAAACACAAAAACGTAAACAAGATATGAAATTTTAATGAAATCAACAACTGAATCCCAGAGGAAACTAAATGTACATGAAGAAATAATATTAAAGATGGCGTGATTTTGTAGTTAAGAGGAGTGGTACTTTTAAATGTAGAAGGGAGAAGTATATCGGTATCTATCTCTATCTCACAACCTGTTTTTGTTAGAATCACATTCCAAGCATGGTTAACACACCATCATCAACAAGAAACTAGCCAACAGCATAAAAACCAGCCACAGGAATCTTTTTTTTTTTTTTTTTTTGGATTGGATCTCTTTATAGATTTTATATAGGAAGGAGAAGTTATATGAAGAAGTAAGAAAAAAATCAACTCCAACAGTGAGAAGATATTATTGGAACAAATAGGAAAGGCTATGCATATTTGGTGTAGGGTAAGACACAGGGCTGGCTCTACCATATAGGCGAACTAGGCAATCGCCTAGGGCATCAAAATTTAGTGGGCGGCAAGGGTACCAGACAGATACTGTTTTTTTTTTTTTGGAGTAAGTTACAAACTTAAAATGTGGTT
>CM022878.1:1179264-1190312 GCA_012654025.1 Pachypsylla venusta | reverse complement strand
TATTTCCTGATTCTCCAAGTATGTCCTGTGATTACTGTTAACCACACGATTGATATATTTGTATTCCCGTAATGACTGCGGCATTGTAAGGAGTCTCACCAAGAAATCCTGGTGATTCTAGATAATCACTGATAATTACGAGTCAAAATGGTCATTATGAAGCCCCTGGTTACCTAACACGTCCTAGACCTGATAAGTCAATTTTATGAAATATTCATTCCAGGTTTCGATGTTAAACTAAACTTCACAGACAATAATAGGTTATAGTCAGCTTTTGATTTCAATGTTAAATGTAAAAAGATAACCTCAAGTAACTGGTACTCCTGTCCACAATACGAGGGATCCTCCCTCAGTCTGGACAGAATGACTGCTAAGGAATTGTCCTCCCCTGCTGAAGGAGGGGACACACAAACAAAGGAGAAATCGGCAGCACAGATTTGGTGTCAACTTTTTTTCTCCCTCTCATTAAAAGAGGAGAGAAACTTTTCATTCATGTGTGAAGGGGTACAGGTACCAAATCCAATTTAATGAAAACACATTAAATTGGATTATTAATTTTAACTTTATTAATTTTAAGATTTTATTTTATAAATTGTGTTGTCAATCTATAATATGATCAATAAATATACATTTACATTTACTGGTATCGAGGCAATTAAATTAATAAGTATACTTAATAATATTACCTCCGTTTATATGGTGAAAAACTACTTGAGGGTGAAATCCTTACGGGCCAAATCCACCTGAACGGATGGTGGAAAATAACAAGGGTACGAACTCTGCAATATTATTATGTTACTAACGTAATAGACGCAGTGATTGATATGGTTTTAGGCGCCCATGATATATATTAGCCCCTCAAATTGGATGTATGATTAAAATTAAAAATATTAGTAACAACATATTATTTAGGGCTACAGTCTCATGCATCTGACGTATCATCGAAAACAATGCTGCCACTATTGACTGATTGTCGGTTCAGCTCAAATTTTGGTTGGGTCTAAACCCGTATATGAGACATTCACAAAAAATGACTAGAGAAATACTAGCGTAGCATCAATATGGATTTTTTAAAGACACATACGATGAATCTGCTCATTACATGAAATCNGTATCATCGAAAACAATGCTGCCACTATTGACTGATTGTCGGTTCAGCTCAAATTTTGGTTGGGTCTAAACCCGTATATGAGACATTCACAAAAAATGACTAGAGAAATACTAGCGTAGCATCAATATGGATTTTTTTAAAGACACATACGATGAATCTGCTCATTACATGAAATCCTTGCATAATATTAACATAATTATATAATTAAGTCTAATAACAAGTATAGAAATTTCCTCGAGACATTATTTTAGTTAATATGGCAATCGCAGCAGCAGCGGCAACAGACTATATTCTGTATTCAAGCAGAATAATTGATATTAGCTGATGACCTTGAGTTAAATCTCAGATCATAGCTCAGGCTGACATGCCAAAAGGGGTAATACTTTTAAGTATAGTACAATTTTAAGGATTTGAAAAGGGTTTTTGTCTGATTTTTAAATACATTTTTTTTACAAAACGAGTTAAGAATGAATTAATCCTGGGCACTAGGCACCACCTTTCGACATAATATATACAAGAATTCCTATAAGTATTTAGTACCAGAGAATCTATGTGATCCAAAATAGAGAGGTCTTCTGGTCTGGGGTTGAACATTCAGAATTTAATTTATGTACATACCTTATCTTTTTTTATTTTAAATAGAACTACTTATTCATTTTGAAAATTGCTTCATTGACCCAATAAGTGAGGTCTAGTCTTCACTCTTTGATTTTTCTATTGATTGTAATATCAAACGCCTGGTCTGATTTTGATAAAATATGTAGTATGAACATTTACTAAGTATGTTCATAAACAATTCTAATTCGGTTATGAGTCAAATACCGCTATTAGACAAACCAGGGCTACAGAGTGGCCATTTTAAGTGATTTTGAATTCTATAGATCACAGAACTATTAATTCGCAAAACAACGCACCTATTTTATTTCTAGGAACAAAAAATTTCCAACAATTGTACAATTTTTTCTTCTTCTGAATACCTATTTAAAAAATGGTATCATATTAATGCCTATCACCGAAATATAATATCGATGGAAGTTTTAGTATCCTAACAAGAATGTTTGTTCTATATTACATACAATAATTTCAAAGTAATGACATGAGAATTGACCATTCTGATATTTTTACTTGCGACCTGGATAATTTTATATCGACTAGAATTATTTCTTTGACCCTGAATTTGAATCTTTAAGAACAGACAACAGACGAGAAGACAGTGTTGCCAGAGTCAAAGGTTTCCCACTGATTTCAGAGGTTTTTGAGGCTGTTAGGGAAAATCAAAGGTTTTATGAATTTGGGCTAAAAATCAAAGGTATTCAAAGTTTTTTTTTGTTTTAATACTTTATAAAAATATTTTATTTGTTTACACACATAAGTTCGTTGAAATGAATTGTTTTCTTTTTTTAATTTTAAACCGATAATAAAATTTGACAATTCAACTTGACACCATTTCCCCTTACTATTTTTACGCATTGTCCTCTACTAGTTCCATTGAAAAGAAATTTTTGCTGTGTAGTGTACACAAGAAATTTTTACAGCTTGACTCACTTCTTAAAAGTCAACATAAGATTGTATTTTTTTCAGAAATTTTAAGTTTGAAATTTGTGAGATTTTGATACCCTATGTCCGTATTGAAATTTTGTCTTTTGGGTGTAGGTTGTAGGTACTACTTATAATTCCGAAAGCGGGACGTCTGGTCACCCAAGATGCAGCTATGCTTGAAATCCTGTTATGTGCCCCTTTCTAACTACCTAATTAAAAAAAAAAAAACTAAATAGTGCCTCAGAGCAAAAATGGTACTCAGGAAATTGGAACAGAAGAGAGAGAAGGAGAGTATGAAGAAAGAAAGAATGAGAATATCATTGAACGTTCACGATTGAAAAAGAAAACATGCCGGAAATTGTCGATGGTCTTGTTTGGTTTTCCAAATCGATATCCAGGTAGTGTAGTGGTGCCACGGAAGTTTAGTACTTTTGCCAGGTAAAATATGCCAGATGTATGGTATTTTGCCATATAGTGTGTTGAGGTGTGTATCATTAACTTACCATCCGGTGGCTTTTAACAAATATGTGGCAGTTGTTCCTTCATATTAAGGCCCGATCCTACCACGACGTGTTTTCAGTGAGTTTCATCTAACACTGTGTCAACCTGTGTTTATACAATACCCAAACTCGAGTGTTTCAAAACTCGGCTTTTGGTAGGACCGGACCTAATATGATACTTTCACCCGTACATATCAGAGGTTTTTAATGTAAATTCAGAGGTTTTTTGAGTTGAAATCAGCGTTTTTTTTTTTAAATCATCTGGCAACACTGCGAGAACAGTAAACTGGAAGAACCTGTTACCTTAATTATTTTTCGAATTTTTCGTAAAACACAATTTTCGACGGATACTTGTTGCATGAGAAATATTTTACACACAATTTTCTTTTGGTTTCAAATTGTAGTCATATCTATCAGAATTTTATAAAAGCCATAATTTCACAGGTAAGTATACTAGTTTTATCAATGTCCGGAGATTCTAGTTATCAACAAAATTTTGATTGATTATAAATTCATCTGGTCTCTTCTCACGGTATTTATCTTCACAGTAAATAGGTATTAACGATAATCTTTCTATGGTAAAACACAACATTTAATTAATTAATTAATTAATTATTTGATCAGCAAACTGTAATGTTTATTATTTTCTCATCCTGTCAGTGAATTAGCACGTATACAGTGATACCTGTTGCAGAAGACATTTAATTTATGTTGCTTCAACTTTTATTTAAAGTTCGTACATTTGACTTAACGTGAATCTTACTTTCGCTTATTTAAATGTGCTTGTAGATTAAATTACTAGCTAATACCGTCCTCACGATGGCCGGTTCTACGCACCAGGACGACCTGGAATGCATACCATCACAGTTCCAGCCAAGGGCCATCAAAATCTTTTCGGTAAACTCATATCAATCTGTTTCTACCATTTTAATTAATTATGCATCCATAAATGGGAAGAACGGTTGATTTCGTGAGAAAAAAAACCACTACTACTACTACTAGCTAATACCGGCAACTTTTGTATTCTTTGCAAACGCAAAAATTGTTCCATTAATTTTTGTTTCTAATTACCTATGTGTAATAATAAAACTTGTAAGAGAAAAATGGTAAGAGAAATCGAAAAACGTATCAGAATAGACCCGCCCCTCAAGGCCGGTACCCTGGAAAAATTATCAGTTCGATTTCTGTCCAAATTCAGCCGGTTACGGTCCGATATTTTAAACTGCCGAGACAACATATCAACTCAAAGCGGGAAAGTTTTAATTAAAATAGTCTTTATACCTCAGTTTAGGACATATTTTGCAAAAACTGTCCAACCGTTTTCTAGTTTCGCCGATTTTCCCATTTTTCTAGAAGAAATCATAGAATTAGCACGGGAATGGCCATTCCCCTAAGCTCGTGAATCTACAGCTATTCTAACTTATCTATAATTTAAACACTATTTAAGAATGATAATTTATGTTTCAGGCACATGTAATTAAATAATTAATTTAAGTTTGCAATGTCTCAAAACAATAGCAGCCGAAGTTATAATTCATCTCAAGATAGTATTCAATCCATTTTACTGTCGTAAGTTGTTTTACTCTACACTCCTATTGACGAATAACTTTGTCATTTCCGTCTATTGGAATGAAGAAAGGGTGAAATATTGTTTGATTTCGATAAACTTTCTAAAAAGGTATCTCAAGTTTAAGTTGGAGTTCCGTTTTAATCCACGCAGTCAAAACGTCTCCCAAACTGTTGGGAATATATTCTGACCAAAATGTCATGATATCAAGGGGAACGCACTGAGGTGACCCTGATGGATCTGTCAAGTATGTCCTTGAAGGTTATTTCAAAGTTAACTTCCGTTTTTTAAATAGGACAAACTATTTTTTTCTTTTTTTTTTTTTACACAATCGATTTTTTTTAAATTCTAAAGTCAACCAATTTTTTTTCCTTCAGTGTCGGGAATTTTTCCATTTCAAAGATACATTTGTAAGTTATGAAACGGAAGTTCTTGCCATTCTGAATCGATTGCAACATATATTTTTTTCAAAAAAATATCCGAAAACCCTTTTTATTTAAAAAATGTTGGGCACATTGTGTCAGTAGCAAATCTTTTTTTTTGAGGGGTCATGCAAAATTGGATGACCCCTCAAAAAGTAGTTTTTATTTTAGGTTAATCATATCCTAAACTTTAGTGTTTCATCCAAAGCGTTCAAAAAATACCCAGCCGTTTAGAGGGGCTTAAGGGTTTTGGGAGCTGAAAACTGAATATATAAATATTCACATATTTATGCGAAGAACCTGTGAAAAAATTGACACCATAAAAAAAAAGGTTAGATACCTACCGATTGTTTTAGCCTCGTTTCTATTTGTTGAAACGAGGCTAAAACAATCTGAAATTTGTTGCAGTGGTGTGACCTCTCGGGTACAGTTTGCCTGAGCTGATGGTGTAAAATAACACGGAAAGCAACTCTGAAATGTTATTACGTTTTTAACTCATATAAATTGTACTGATTGACATGCCTTAATATCGGTTTTATTTTAGAAAACGGTAAAAGAATTTTGCATTTCATTTTACCAGTATTACCCTTCCGACCCAATTACCTCATTCGATTAACATGGGGATTTCGTACAGAGGGTCGGAGGTTCGAGCCCACAGTAATGACGGAATTTTCTTACTTGAACAATGGTTATTTCTATCATTGTGACCTTTTTTTATGTTGACACAATTACAATTTGTTATTATTATTGGGTGCATGGGCCTCAATCTTCGTTTTTAGGGGTTTGTAGAAACGGCGTTCCTCTTAAAATCAACTATTCTCCCCATTTCTAGTGATAGAAATGAGTAGGTATGAGATTACTGAAAAGGTATTGAAGGACATTGGCTGGAACTATGATGGTAGGCGTTCCAGGTCGTCTCGGTGCGTAGAACCGGCTAGCGTGAGAAAGATCTTAGCTTGTGCTAAAATTTGGTGGCTATTTCTTATAAGTTAGACTTATGGGTACACCAATATTTCAGCTTCCACTCTACAGCTGTTCAAAACATTAAATTATTTTGGAACTTAATGCAGATCCTCGATAGTACGAAATAGGTGGACACTTTAAATTTTCGTCAATACCTAGAAATCACCCGAATATCAAATCCAATCATACGAGTATTAAACTTTTTTTTTTGTTTAATTTGGCTTAACACATCTTTAAATCTATTGTTCATTCAAGACGGGGGTTTTACCCTCCATTCGCTGGAAACTTGCAAACCCACATTGACCTCACCCAGCTTGGGTTGGGACGGAAAAAAGAGCCAATGATACGTGGTGTTCCCAAGCGGTCACCCATCCAAGTACTGACCACGCCCGACATTGCTTAACTTCAGTGATCCGACAGGAACTGGCGTATTCAACGTGGTATGATCGTTGGATTAAAGTTTCAAAACACAAATAATATTATGAAGGGTCAAAATAATAGTCACGTATTTTTTTTTACTTACAATCTATTGGTCATTCCAGACGGGCTCGTATTTTTTAAAACTATAAATAAATCATAGTTTGGTTGAAAACTTTTGTTCTCAGAAATTCAAGTGACATACTGCCCTATGTTCACAATATGACAGAATCTGATGTAGAACACGCCTTTGACATAAATTCTTCCCCTCCTGCGGTCAGCACTGGTGGTGTTAATAATACATCTTTCGATACTGTTGTTACCTGTGCACAGGAGACGCTACTAAAACAGGAGGTAAGATTTTTTGTTCAAATTGATCTGACGGGAACTGGTATATTCAACGTGGTATGATCGTTGGCAGATTTTTGAGTTATTTGCACAATTACAGATTTGGCGGAAAAATGGTTATTATACATATTATACATTGTTATATACTTTGATTTTCATTTTGCGTATTAACTCCACAATTTTTCATTAAATTTATGTGTCAGACTGCCTTTGGTTTTACGATAACTTTGGAACGCTTTGTTCGATGTTGATTGAAACTTGGTATGGCCATTCACTACACTTATTTGATTAGCTGGTTAGTTTTAGGGCCTATTGGCCACCAAGCGGAATCATTTGAGTTAGGTCACTGAACTACTAGCTTTTTCGTTGCCATTGGCCTTGATGCAAACAGTGACCCTTTAATTTAAAGCTCATTTTCTTACCTGAACAGAGTTACAAATTTTGAGATATCTGGCTGAAAAAATTACCTTTTAATTTAAGACATTTTTAATAGGTAACTCTACAGTTTGGCTACAAATGGGATCCCTGAATATGGTGGGTAGCTGAGATCTAATCCAACGTCGCGTCGCTTAGTGACTTTTGTGTGACCGAACAAAAGTGGATGGACACCATATCCTAGCCTTTGATGGTGATTTCAAATATGGCATCAAAATTTTTAAAAAGAAAATCAAAATGGGGGGAAAACCTGAAAAGTGGTTATTTTTTTTTTTGTTTTCAAATGTGAATCGAAACATAAAAAGTAAAGTTTTCTAAGATATTTTGTGTAAAAAGATTTTGAAAAATCGATCACAAAATTTTATTTCCTATGTTAAGAGGGAACGACGAATATGGTCAGATTACGATAAAATTTTAGAATTAAGGTCCTGGACACAAGTATCAACTTGGAATTTTGACTTGGAGAAAAAGAGCGTGAACCACAATGGCAGTCTTCCAAAGTCTAGAAAATGTTCCATTATATACATTTCTTTTTTCCCGTTTGAATTGTATTTTAACAGTACCTAAGCATGGCAAATGTAATCTGAACTATAAAGAGTTAAAGGAAAACCTTTATCGGCACTTCCTGGGTGGGATAGCATAGCTCAATATTATGGGCTATGCTGTCCTACATTAGTAAAATATAAATTATTTTGTGATTTGGTTCCGGTTCTGCAGCACGTTACTGACTGACATCTACCGACCGACAGACAGACTTACAGACCGACAGACAAACATATTGATTGACAGACAAACTCACTGACTTCTTACAAGAGTGGACAAACATGGCACCAAAAGGCTGTAGAAATGAAGCACAAATTACAATGTTCTAACTTAGGCATAACAATTAAAAGTTTGCCCCAAAAATTAAAAGTTTTTTGTGTGTGATATCTTTTTAATATATAAAAGGCGACTAAGGGCAGGGTCGGAAACGATATCCTCTCCATTACCCATGCAGAAAGCAAGGGGAACCTACTGCATAATATCTTTCCTGTGTCCTCTGTGGTTAGAGGGACTCAAAAAAAATACTTCCAAAGCACTGAAGTCCATGCCAGTCGTAAAAGACGACTTAGAGAAGGGTCGGAAACGATATCTTTTCCATTACCCATTCAGAAAGCAAGGAGAAGCTACTGCGTAAAGGTATGTCGATCGACAATGTCGTTCGACATTTGCTCCGTCCACACATATCACTATGGTGTGGACGTATTTTGTTAATTCGACCCCAGAGTTGGGATCGGTCCCTGTACATTTCAATGAAACTGAGAGTTTGTTCTTCAGTAAAGTTCAGCTAATAAAATCACAATAATATATATATATATATTACGTTAAAAAAATATTATTTTTATTCCTATTGTATAATTATTTCACAAAAACTATGTGTTTAAAGGTTTTTTTTGACACGTTCTACACGTCCACACTTACAACTTTATTCATTCGACTTGACATCATGTCAGAAAAAAATCCACTTCATTCGCGTTACATTCGATCCGACAAATGTAGATCGACACGTTCACACTATGTCGACAAATTCGACATAGTGTGGACGCCCCTTATGGATTCTCAAGTATCAAAAACTAATGGCGAGCTGTTACCAACCAGCTTACCAGCCACACGTCTGTTGACCTATGATGATGATGATGATGATCTTTGTAAAAAATCTGAATTCATACTTCCATTTGTCGTAGTCAGTTACTGTCATTACGAGAAGAAAAAAAACAACTAAAAATCAAATGAGAAAAAAAAGAAAAAAATACCTTTAATCGAAGATTTTTCAAATTGTAGAAGGCTGTCATTTTGGTTCACGCTTTACGAAATTCTAATTCGACAGTTGTGTCCAGGGCTTTAATTAGAGCTTCTTAATTGAAAAATTTTCTCATATTCGGACCATTTTCATGATTACTTCTTGACCTAGGGATTAAATTTTGTGTTCGATTTTTCAAAACCTTTTCACATAGGAAATCTTAGAAAATGATACACTTTTCATATGTCGAATCACATTTGAAAACAGACGAAGACATTTGATCTCTGCTCAGGGTTTCCACTATTTTGCTTTTTTTTTTCAAATTTTGATGCCATATTTGAAATCACCGCCATTAAAAACTAGGATTTAGTGTCAATACATTTTAGGACCGAATTCTTAAGGAATAATGCAGGTTTCTAAAAATCCTGATTGTTTCTAAAGATAGAGAACTATCTATGTCCAATGCACTCGTTATATCGAAATCCAGGTTACCATTAGTTTAGTGAATGAAGTGTATTTTTGAATTTGTGGACACCCTGTATAAATCCAACATTTTTACTTCTTCATTTTCTAACTAATGGTATGCTATACTTTCAAATATTTTCAAAAAAAACTCTGCCAATGTGACACATCGGTTTATTATTTTACTGGCTAAAAAAATTACCCCCCTCCCTCAAAATTTAAAATTTTAACGTTTCAAGTTACGTAGAATCCAAAAATCGAATAAATCCGTTATTTTTCCCGGGGTTATTATTATTATTTTTTTTTNTTTGAAGCCAGTCCGTGTCCAGACTAAACGACTGGCCGACGCCAAAATATTTTTGGTCTTAAATTAATCCCCCTAAAATCTAAGGGATACGTGTTTTTGCGTTTTCTTATATTTTCAGCCATTCTCGAGATACGGGGGGGTGGGGTGAGACTTTATGGACACCCTGTATTATATGACTGACTACAATACTCTTTTGAGTTCATAGATGATCTTTTTAAACTTTCAACCTGAATAACTCAAAAACTCATTTTTCGAACTCTGGCCCATTATCACTTTGATTTACACCCTAAAAACTACCTCTCACCAAAATTTGACCGAAAAGTTTTTTTTGTGCGGGGTCCCTACGAAGATAGAAATTTCGAAATTTACGAAATTCAGTTCCTCTTCTTGAATTTCTGAATACGCCACTGTATGTATTAGAAATATTAAGCAAGTAAATGGTTGTAAGAAGATAATACTCATTGCTATCTGACCCAAGAAAGGGACAAGTATTTGCATTGTTTATGTGTACCATGAACACTTCTACATTTGTTATCTTATCATATGTTTTGCTTTTAATGCCATCGAATTATTGATGGCATTTTATTTTTTTTTAAAAAAAACTGACATTTCTCTTGAAATTTTTAAAAGATTTTATTTTAATCTTGTTTTTTTTTAAAAAAAATATTTCACTAATTATTTTTTTATTTCACATTCTTCTTTTATCTTTCATATAAGGTAAGTCATGAGGTAATTTATTGAAAAAAAAAAAAAAAAAANAAAAAAAAAAAAAAAAAAAAAAAAAAAAAAAAAAAAAAAAAAAAAAAAAAAAAAAAATGGGTGTGTGTACTTATGTACGCGCGTGAGAAGTTATACTTCTTTTTTAAATTAAATTTAATAATATTTTTAAAAAAAAACTGGACTTCTTTGCTGTCATCCATCCATTGTTTGTCCCTACTTGGTGTAGCTTAACATTAGAGAGATGGGACCTAGACAAAAATCTTCCCAAGAATGCACCCATCAACTGTGCCTAATAGGTCGTCGCAAAAAATTTCGAGAAAGAATGTCATTTAAGTTGAAAAACGTGAACTTTTTTTTGAGGTCACCTATCCATTGTTTGTCCCTACTCGGTGTAGCTTAACATTAGAGTTGCAAAATATGTCCTAAATGAAGGAGTAAGATGTCACCTAAAACTTTCTCGCTTTGAGTTGATATGTC
>CM022878.1:1155856-1165924 GCA_012654025.1 Pachypsylla venusta | reverse complement strand
ACATACATACAAAGCAAGTTAAATAAAAGCCTTTAAAAAATAGCCAACATCACGAGGGCGCGAACCTACGTGAACATCCACATGTTACAACCTCGCTGGACGTCGCTTAACTTCAGTGATCCAACGTGAACTGGTATATTCAACGTGCCATAGACGCTGGCAACAGAATCTCTTACCACCTCATCTAATTTCGTTACCTTTTTGCAGAAAACTTTCTCTCTCTACAAATATGATTGAAAAACTAACCGGTCTTGGATCGCTAAAGAAGCTTCGAGTTCTGTCTTTAGCTAGAAATTATATAAAAACATTTTCTGGGTTTGAACCTTTGGGAGATTGTCTTGAAGAACTTTGGATATCTTACAATTTTATAGAAAAAGTCAAAGGAGTTGGTGTGCTCAAAAAATTGAGAGTTCTTTATATGGGAAATAATTTAGTGAAAGAGTGGGCAGAATTCAACAAACTTCAAGATTGTCCAAATTTAGTGGATCTTGTATTTTTGGGTAAGTAGTGGCCATGGAGTAGTTAATTATAAGATATGGTGTCAGCCAATCACAGACATAGACACCAACACTCTTTTGTTTAAGACTTTAATGCGGTCCCGGACATCGAATTGATTTTACAGAGTGTCTACCAAATCGTCAAAGTGAAATTCCTTGACTTTTCCAGGTTTTTCAGTCTAACTTTTCCAGATTTTCCAGTGTACTTTTTCCAGATTTTGACTCCCCCATCTGACTTCAAAAAACACAATATTGGGGCCCAGGGCCCCCAAATACTATACAGCAAATTTCCTACATACCCTAAACATGTATGCCAAAATTTAGAGGAAAACGATAATAAGCGCCGCAGGCGAAATTTTTCAGGAAAAACATGTTCACGCATAAAATTGGCCATTGAGATAAAAAAAAAAAAATCAATTTGGAAAATCCCCTGACTTTTGGCGTTTTTTCCTAAATTCCCTGACATTTCCAGTCTCCTAAAATTCCCTGACAATTCCAGGTATTCCAGNCAGTAGAAACACCAATTTTGTATTAGATTTTTGAAAAATAAAAGTTAGTGAAAATATTGGATCCACACCGGATCCAATTCAATGCCAAACAGACGCGATGATGATAACACCGCCTCAAATGTTCAGGGTGTTTGACTGAAACTATACAGAGTGTTACTAGTGATTATTTTTAAGGGCTAAAGATAGAGACTTGAAATTTTATATGTAGTTCTAACAGAAATTAATCTATTTTTTTTCATGGTTTTTCCTTGACATTTCCATAATGTCAGGGACATAAAAGTGATAAAACCAAGAGTGTAATACATCAAATCAGTAAAATTTCATTCAGGCGACACACGAAATGTTAACATCAACCAAAAATTAAATTTTCCTCTCCTTGGGTATAAAAAGTGTAAAAAATAAAAAAACTACAAGATTCAGCATAAAAAACTTGACTGATTTGATGTATTACACTCTTGGTTTTATCACTTTTATTCCGAAAAAAATCAATGAATGGGCGGGTTTGATCAGAGATCCGTTTGATCAAAGTATCGAGTGAGGAGTTGATTGTGTGTAGAATTTGACGTAAAATTTGAATATCAAATAAAAAATAGGGGTTTCAATTTAAAAATCGAAAGTTGGTGTCTGTTTACCCACTTTTGAGACACCCTGTAGAAATTTTAATTATGCCATAAATAGATTAATCTGTATTAGAACTACATATAAAATTCCAAGTCTCTATCTTTAGCCGTTAAAAATAAAAAAAAAAACCGTCCCGGGACTTTTCGAACTATCTGTAGAATTTAAAAACGTTCCTTAATTTACAGACATAATCAAATCAAGCAAAACAGTCGTTTTGCGAACGCCAAGAAGAAGAAAAAAACGACCGTGCTATATTATACATATAACACGATGAAAAGTCAAGAAAATTTTTGTTTTTACCTAAATTAACTCAATTAATGAAAGAGCCAAAGCTTAAACGTTCAACACTGATTTTTTTTTTTTTTTTTTTTTTTAATTATAGCGTCTACACTACATTTATGATGGCAAGTTTCAGTCATAAATGCAGCAATTACTGACGCTCAAGGGATCCCAACCGTCTTAGAATTTTTCCAGCTTCACCGGCATACTGTTGTAGAGGGACATGGCTTTTATTATAGAGGACTTGAACATATAAGTCTCCCTACTATTGGGGACACTGAACAAAATATCACCCGAAGACCTCTGATCCTTGGATCTGGTAACCTCAAGGGTACACGTTCAACTAGATATTGATGATTGACCGAACCTTCACAAATTTTCTTCAAAAATTTGATTTGTGCATCTTTCCTTCTCATCTCCAAGGAGTCAAGTTGGAGGTGGTCTCAATAACCCATACTCAATGTAGTGTGGGTAGAGGGGATAAAAATTATTTTCTTTGTTGAAAAGGTTCCTAACAAAAAAATCCGCCATTTTTTTTTTTTTGGTATCAATTAAATCAGGTGATTTTTCAAACGATTGCCGGGGATAAAAATTATTTTCTTTGTTGAAAAGGTTCCTAACAAAAAAATCCGCCATTTTTTTTTTTTTGTTTAAATTTTTTTTTTTTTTATTGGTCGGATTTTAGGTAACCCTTTAATGGAAAGTATGGAAGAAACAGCGTACAGAGCTGAATGTAAGAAAAGATTACCCAAACTAAAAAAGTTGGACGGCGAAGTTACACCTGATGTATAAATTATTTTTATTTTCAATGTTCCTCTTTTTTTTTAATTTTATTATTTTTCAATTAACGTTTAATTATGAGACGGCAAAACATTTCAATAGTATGAAATAGTATAAATATTATAAATCATTCGATTCATCATCAGTCTAGTCGAGTCGAAGGATGGAGTTTGACTGTAATGATTCAATAATAAAAAATCAGTTTGTCTGCTGCGCCGTCCTCCGTAAACGACCCTTTTGCCACATGGTGTTGATAAAATTTTGTAAGTCCCCGTCCCAATTTGGTGTTGAAAAGAGGTCTTCGTACACATTTCGTTAATCAGTCTCATAAATGCGCGGATATAGCCCTCTTGTTTTGGGGGGCACAATAGCACAATATAATAGAAAATGTGGAGGGGGGATGGGAGGGACTCGTAACCAAGAGACCCGGGGTTCGAGTCCTGGGCAGTACTTTTTAATGCAATGTTTATCGAGGTACGATACCCAATTTGTTAAAAGCTGTAGAGCTTACATATACCAATCATAAGGGTGATAAGCGATTTTATAAGCGTGATGACGAAAAAAAGTGCCATGACGGATGACAGAATTTTTTACAATTTTTTATTTACGTATTTCTATTTAGTCTCAGGATTGGGAATTATTGAGGGGACCGTCCCCCCCCCCACACACACACTCAATCGGATAAGAGACACAGCGGATCACCATTCATTTGATTTTTTTAATCGCTATGCGCATTCATCTCCATAGCTACACATTGTCCTCACCAGGCTGAGAGGGCCCCGAAAACATCCAAACTACAGTGACAAATTTTTGCCCCGCCAGGATTCGAACCTGGGTCCCCCGAGACAAGTACTTAGCCATGTTTTTTTTTTCTTTTTTGGAAATTAAATATGCAGGTGTGCTTGATTTTTAACCTTCTCTGGCGATCTTTCAGAGGAGATTTTTTTTCATACCCAGTACAGGCCTTTCTTAAAAGGAGGCTAGAAATTTACTTTTCAGATATCCTGTCTTTGGTTTAGGAATCTTCTTCTTCTATCGTGTCCAGTTTGTAGTTGTCTACGTTCATATTCAGATGTCCTGCCTTTGGTTTAGGAATCTTCTTCTTCTACCGTGTCCAGTTTGTAGTTGTCTACGTTCATATTCAGATATCCTGCCTTTGGTTTAGGAATCTTCTTCTTCTACCGTGTCCAGTTTGTAGTTGTCTACGTTCATATCATTTAACCCTAAATCTTCATTCTGGTCAAAAGTTCTTGTGTAAGAGGTTATTTTTAGTCCTGGATCGGGTTCAGGTGCAGTTTTACTCTAAAAACAAAGAATCATTATTGAAGAACGGTTGAAAAATTATAGAAAAAGAAAAATACAAATTTACAGCACCAAAGAAACAAAAAAAAAATCTTCACGCAATGAGTTCGGTAAATGGAAACTCGACCACTATAAACGGTAGAACAAACGTATAACGATCATTGTAAACGGTAGAACAAACGTATAACGACCACTGTAAACGGTAGAACAAACGTATAACGACTACTGTAAACGGTAGAACAAACGTATAACGATCATTGTAAACGGTAGAACGTATAACGACCACTGTAAACGGTAGAACAAACGTATAACGACCATTGTAAACGGTAGAACAAATGTATAACGACCACTATAAAAGGTATAACAAACGTATAAAGACCACTATAAACGGTAGAACAAACGTATAGGGACCACTGTAAAAGGTAGAACAAATGTATAACGACCACTATAAAAGGTATAACAAACGTATAACCACCACTGTAAACGGTATAACAAACGTATAACGACCACTATAAACGGTAGAACAAACGTATAACGACCACTATAAACGGTAGAACAAACGTATAACGACCACTGTAAATGGTAGAACAAACGTATAACTACCACTGTAAGCGTATTATATATAGAGTGTTCACCTGTAAAAACGCATAGAAATAAAACCTTTAGGACACTTGGTAGAACTATCAAATACAAAAATGAAAATTATAAAAAACAAAAAGTTCTACAATTTTAATACATTATTCGATATGCGTATTTCGTAATTTACTCCATTATACTATAGGTGGTAGAAAAGCCTCTGGCATTAACCTCGCCTAGTGGTAACCTTCCACTCAAGAGTCTATTCTTTTTATACGTGTTAAAAAAATATTAACTTTTAAATAAATTAAAACAAAACACCAAAAACACTATTTAAAATTATTTATGAAGAAACTAGTTTGGAGTCAACACTTCCATCCTTCGACTGATGATGAATCGAATTATTCGAAACTAGTTTCTTCATAAATAATTATGTATAAATAGTGTTTTTGGGGTACCAGACAGATACTATTAATTTTTTTGGAGCAAGTTACAAACTTAAAATGTGGTTTAATATAATTTAAAAAGTCTTTTTAAACATTTTATGGGTGGGATATTAATTAATTCACTTTAATTTTAATTTATTTTGAAAAAAAAACTTTACCATTTAATCGTGAAAATTAACCTTCTACTTTCAATGAATCATATATTAAGTTAGGTTAGTTGCTCAGAAAAAAATTAATAGTATCTGTCTGGTCCCGTTTTTGGTAAGTGTTTTGTTTTAATTTATTTTAAAAGTAGATAAAAAGTTACCAAAGTAAAAACATTTGCGTCTTCTAAGGTATACTAATCACAGTTCACGCCCAAACCATTTGTATTTCCTTATAATTTAGACATATCAACCACGTACCTGGACATAGCTATTTCCAGTAGGGTCATCTAATATCAACGTGATTGTTTCTTTATTAGTCAAAATATTTTCTAGTCGTTGTAAAAAGGTTTTCATTCTTTCTGAAGTCTCAGGATCTGCAGAGTCCGAAAACATTGAACCTTTATCAGCCAATTGTTCCTTCATATCACGTAGAACACCTTCTACTGTGGTAAACTTTCCACCCAAAGCAGCCGCTCCAACGTCTAAATCTAGTTCAGGTATGGTTAAACAACAATTTTCAGACTAAAAAAAAAAAAAAATATATATACATTTAATTAAAATTTTATAGTTTGTGTTGTCTTTTCATCCGCGAAATTCAACTGGTAGATTGTGAACTCTATACATCACTAATTTAAGATGGCCCCTATTTGGCCCCAGGCTGCCCAATAAGGTTACAGCTAGTAATAATAATGGGTGAATTATGATAAGACATTCCAAATAAATCTAGATAAGGCGCTTCGCATAGCCTGCTAGTTGGGTATAGAGATTATGATCCCGCCCGAAAATGGCTGAAATTTAGATCCCGGGATTCGCCATCCAATCCCGGGATTTTCGGGAGTGACAGTGATATAATAAAAACAAACGAAAAACCGATTCTAATTTAATTATATTATAGGTAAGTGTCCATCCATTTTTATCTATATAAAGAAAGTCAATGTTGCATATCTGTCAGTAGAATTATGGATTTTATTTCGAGGAGAATACACAGCTCAAGTGGTAAGGGTTCATTATTATAGGTTAACAGTCTCTTGCTGGGTTGCATGAGTTGTTGATACTTGAGAATTCTCCCGGATAATGCAGTAGCTTCTCCTTGTTATCTGTATGGTTAATGGAAAAGATATCGTTTCCGACCCTTCCTTTAGACGTCTTTTACGATTGGCATGGACTTGGTTGCCTTGGAAGTATTTTTTTTAAGTCCCCCTATCCACAGGGGACATAGGAAGGATATCATGCAGTAGCTTCTCATTGCTTTCCGCATGGTTAATGGAAAAGACATCGTTTCCGACCCTTCCTTTATTAGCCTTTTACGATTGGCATGGGCTTGGGTGCCTTGGAAGTATTCTTTTTAAGTCCCCTATCCACAGGGGACATAGGAAGGATATAATGCAGTAGCTTCTCCTTGCTTTCTGCATGGTTAATGGGAAAGATATCGTTTCCAACCCTTCCTTTTTCCTTTATTAGCCTTTTACGATTGGCATGGACTTGAGTACCTTGGAAGTATTCTTTTTAAGTCCCCCTATCCATAGGGGACATAGGAAGGATATAATGCAGTAGCTTCACGTTGCTTTCTGCATGGTTAATGGGAAAGATATCGTTTCCAACCCTTCCTTTTTCCTTTATTAGCCTTTTACGATTGGCATGGACTTGGGTGCCTTGGAAGTATTCTTTTTAAGTCCCCCTATCCACAGGGGACATAGGAAGGATATAATGCATTAGCTTCTCATTGCTTTCTGCATGGTTAATGGAAAAGATATCGTTTCTGACCTTTCCTTTATTCGCCTTTTACGATTGGCATGGACTTGGGTGCCTTGGAAGTATTCTTTTTAAGTCCCCCTATCCACAGGGGACATAGGAAGGATATAATGCATTAGCTTCTCATTGCTTTCTGCATGGTTAATGGAAAAGATATCGTTTCCAACCCTTCCTTTATTCGCCTTTTACGATTGGCATGGGCTTGGGTGCCCTGGAAGTATTCTTTTTAAGTCCCCTATCCACAGGGGACATAGGAAGGATATAATGGAGTAGCTTCTCGTTGCTTTCAGCATGGTTAATGGGAACGATATCGTTTCTGACCTTTCCTTCATTCGCATTTTACGATTGGCATGGACTTGGGCGCCTTGGAAGTATTCTTTTTAAGTCCCCCTATTCACAGGGGACATAGGAAGGATATCATGCAGTAGCTTCTCATTGCTTTCAGCATGGTTAATGGGAAAGATATCGTTTCCGACCCTTCCTTTAGTCGTCTTTTACGATTGGCATGGACTTGGGTGCCCTGGAAGTATTCTTTTTAAGTCCCCCTATCCATAGGGGACATAGGATAATTCAGTAGCTTCTCGTCGCTTTCCGCACGTTTAATGGAAACGATATCGTTTCCGACCCTTCCTTTAGTCGTCTTTTACGATTGGCATGGACTTGGTTGCCTTGGAAGTATTTTTTTTAAGTCCCCCTATCCACAGGGGACATAGGAAGGATATCATGCAGTAGCTTCTCATTGCTTTCTGCATGGTTAATGGAAAAGATATCGTTTCCGACCCTTCCTTTATTCGCCTTTTACGATTGGCATGGACTGGGTACCTTGGAAGTATTCTTTTTAAATCCCCCTATCCACAGGGTAGTGGTTATCCTGGGGAAAAAATATGAAAATTAAAATGTTCCATTTTTTGTGCATACCTTGAGAACATCTCTGGAAAAGTCATCCGGATTCGATACAAGTACTTCTATTTTGATTCCTTTAGGTTCAATGCCACCTCCAGACTTGACTTCATTAGTGCGATGTCCACACGCATCACACGATGTAGCCATAATAATAACTTCTTTAAAATAGGGAATGTCTGATAAAAGTAGGTGGCTCAGGAAAATTTAAAGAATATTTTTTCTCTGACAATCATGCGTGGATATAGGGGAGGGCACGGGGGACACGTGCCTCCCAGTTTTTTTAAGCGGGCGATGTTTCTCAAATTTCATTATACCTAATCATGTAAAAAATTTAAAAAAAAAAATCAAATGAATGGTGATCCGCTATAGCTTTTATCCGATTGAGTGTGCGTGTGTGTGAGGGGGGGGGCACGGGCCCCTCAATAATTCCCAATCCTAAGACTAAATAGAAACACGTAAATAAAAAATTGTAAAAAATTCTGGCATCCGTCATGACACTTTTTTTCGTCATCACGCTTATAAAATCGCTTATCACCCTTATGAAAGGAATTTGTGGTAAGCTCTACAGCTTTTAACAAATTAAGTATCGTACCTCGATAAACATTGCATTAAAAAGTACTGCCCAGGACTCGAACCCCTGGTCTCTAGTTTACGAGTCCTCCTACTTCACATTTTCTATTAGGTATATTGTACGATTGTCCCCCCCCCCTCAAAACAAGAGGGCTATATCCGCGCATGCTGACAATACATTTTTTTCCCGGCTCTTCTTGACCAATTATTCGCATGTTTTTTTTTATTTGATGAACCAATGCAAATAATGTCAATACATTTTGCTAGCAGTTTTCAAAATTCTTGTACTTTCAGAATAAGCATCGGTGCAGTAGAAACACCAATTTTGTATTAGATTTTTGAAAAATAAAAGTTAGTGAAAATATTTTGAAATTATCTCTCTATTCGAAACAGGACCGGAATTCTTCAAAGTTGAAGTTGAGTTTTTGTATACCTTTACTGTAGCTTCTCAAGTTTTTTTTTAAAAAAATGTAGAAACAAAACATTCTTCCCTGAAGTAAAACAACACTTACTTCAGTGTTTTTCGAACTCTGAAACCGTACTCCATGTATGAGCTCCACTCGGATCAAATTTTTTTTATCAAATTGATGAACATCGTTGTAGAAAGACATTAACACTGGAGTCTCTTTTTACCCAAAACTTGAGATTAAAATTACAAAAGGCGCAGAACTATGCTTGCAAAGGTGTTTAAAAAAGCAGATCAAAAATGAATCTCAAAATACGAATAATTTGATTTCATTATATTTTTTCAAAAATGTATTACAAAAGGGGTAAATTTCAAAGATGACTCCTCTGGGCCTCCCCTGAAAGTGCAAAAAAGTTGAAAACTATTTGAAAATGTTTCTCCTTTGGAATAAATTTTTTTCATTTTACGAAATTCAGCATTTTGCGAAATTAGATAATTTTTGCGTTTATCGTTATCATAATTGCTAAGGATAGATATAGCATACCAAGTGTCCCAAAAGTCCGATACCACCTGAATATCTTTTGAACGGCTTTATGAGGAGTTTTGAAATTTGCATGTTATTATATCCCAAATTAACCCACCAGATGGTGTGACCAATTTTTCAGGGCCGGGTCCTATGCGGCTCCAGGGCGTCCAACTTTTGTTTTTTAAATACACGAACCCCCATCTTGTGATACATTTTCAGAAAAACAATAAAACTGGAAGTACTTTGCAAAAAAATTCACACGTCTAGCGTGTTTGGTTTCAAAATGGCGGCCATTTGAAATTTCCTAGACATGACTTCCAAGAATGTCTAAAACTAGGCGAATTAGAGCCGTTCAAAAGATATTCAAGAGGTCTCCGGCTATTGGGACACCCTGTATATATATATATGTGTGTGCATACTCAAAATCAATCAGCTGATATGCCAATAGCATAATACTCTCCGACTTCATACCTCTGTATTTCGGTACCAGACAGATACTGTTATTTTTTTTTGGAGCAAGTTACAAACTTAAAATGTGGTTTAATATAATTTAAAAATGCTTTTTAAACGTTTTAGGGGTGGGAGATTAATTAATTCACTTCAATTTTAATTTATTTTGAAAAAAAAAAAACTTTTTCTTCCGTATTTATTGAACTTTTTGAATATATTGAATTGAAACAGACATAGTTGTACCAATATGAAAAAAGTCCAGTGCAAGTTTGTTTATTTTATTAATATAAGCGTTTAGATTAACG
>CM022878.1:1134815-1154303 GCA_012654025.1 Pachypsylla venusta | reverse complement strand
TCCGTTTGTCCGCCGTACGCCGTGATGGGCACTTTTGCCACTTAGCGTTGACCGATTTGGATGAAATTTGGTATATAGGTCCCATCTGGGCTCTAATTGTGCCCCGAAACTTTTGAGTGCAATCGAATACACCCTTGTCGATTTTTGCCGCTATTTAGCGGTTTTCAGTATTGCTGTCTAAAAGGAGAATGGTAAGAGCTAGAGATTTGAAATTGTATATGTATGTTATATTTGGGGTCTCAGTTAGCTCTGAAACTTTTGGGTTCAATCAAATATACCGCTGGCGGTTTTTACCACTTTAAAGCGGTTTTCATTAATCCGGTCTAAAAAGAGAATGCTAAGAGCCAGAGACTTCAAATTTAGTAGGTATGTCAAATTTAGGGTCTAATTACGCCCATGATTTGGACCCCCCCCCCAAAAAAAAAGGTTTATTATTTTTTGCCAGAAAAATAATAAACCCATGTGTCACATTGGCAGAGTTTTTTATATTGTTTCATCATTAAGTTTATAACTGGTTTGTGACAGTCTTCTATATTGGTTGAATTTAATTTATCTAAACTGTTGTCTAAGGAAATCGTTGTTGGATAAAGTGGTTTCCTGTCGCCTTCCCTATTTTCTTTAGTATCAAAACATCTGCATAATCTCTTGTTATGCAACAAAACAAGAGATTATAATAGCATCTATTGTTTAATACCTTTACTAAAGATATGATAACCTAATGGCAAACAGTCGCTTCATATTCGAAACAACGGGGGGGAGGAGGGATATTTTCGTCGGAACGAAAGGTAGGCGAAATTTGGTCGGAAAAATATACCGAGTGTACTAGGTGCGTAGAACAAATCGCCTTTGAAATCTGTCACTGATGTCACTGATGGTGAAATGTGTTTACTCGAAAATGATATCAACTTACCATGGTAAAACTTGTGAACCATTCGCCTTTGAAATTTGTCACTGATGGTGAAATGTGTTTGCTCGAAAATAATATCAACTTACCATAGTAAAACTTGTGTCTAACTTTTTTAAGGAATTCACTTTTTCAATGAAATTCTCGATTTTCTGAGCGTCTTCAGGATGGTCGAGTCTTCTACTTTCTTGATCTTGACTTAGTCCTCTAATAATTCTGTCTAAAACACCTTCAACAGTTGTAACCTCTGAAATAATAGATGAACTTTAAATTTAGTAGAAATTTTTATGTTGGGTAATTTGCAGTGATTTCTTAGGGTGTTCTCAGACAGCCACATATTCACTTATCTTATAACATAGCACATATCTTTACAGCAGTCCTTCTTGCCTAGTGGGCACTTATTTTACCTGTCCATCACGGAAGTTGATGGTGGTGGAAGGGTTGAGTAGTATATTATGCTACTCCAAGGATGCCGGGTTCTAGCCAGGCATGCTTAGAGGGGCCAACATAGATGTTGGCCCCTTCCATGTCCTTCAATAATGGTAAATATCTCAAATTCATGAGAATGGAAATTCCATGGATTGCCTGGGTTTGAGTTCGGAATTATATGGTTCTAGTGGGTATGTCTCAGTAGCTCAGTTGGTAAGCATGACGGATTCGTAACCAGGAGACTGTTGGTTCGAATCCAAGCGAAGGCAAAAGTTTAGTAATAACATGGGGAAGTACATTGTGACAAAGTATTAGCTTTAACACAAATAAATTCCTTCCTTTCCTTTGGTTCTAGTGGGTATCTCACTAACATCCATGCGGAGGACCCGCGTTGGGTTATGTCGGGGTCGGAATTTTTTTTGGCATAGTGCTATAAAATTTGACGATAAAATATAACGGTCATTCCCAAAACGATGTAATATGTTTCGTTCTGAAATGTGATAGTCCTGAATTATACTCAGCAGTTTAATCAAGGTTGTTGTTGTTGTAGTAGCAGCCACCAAACATCACGTCACTGTCTCTACATCTGTTATTGGAAGGTCAAGGAGTTGCGCCACCTCAACTGGTCTTAGCCACAGATCTATTGGCTGGAGAGATGTAGGGTTTGATGAACAGTTGAAGAGATGCACTGTGTCATGAGGAGTTTGGGAACACTTATCACATTTGTCCCCAATACTGGGGTTGATTCTGCACATGTATGAATTCAAGATCTACGTTCCCACGATGTGTCGGGTCTCTGTCCCGGAACGACCTGGAATCTTCATGGAACCTACAAGGAGTCATGTGGAACCAGCCAAGGACCATCAACCTCAGCAACCAACATTTAATCAAGGTAGTGGACTTCAACTGTAAGTACTCGTTTTAGTAAGTATGCAGTTGTTTAAGAGCAACCTAAGATGCATGTTATATACCACAAGAATTCATGTGTGCCTCGATGAAACAGAGTCTTATTAGAAAGGGACTTAAATAAGTAAGAACAACAAAACTATTCATTCCGAAAACTATATTTAAGCATTGCTCGAACATACCTCCTTTCTGAGTTTGGGATGTAATTTCAAAATCTAGTTCAGGTATTTTGATAGATGTGAAATCAGATTTTACCACATTCCTGTTTAAATCTTTTTGATCTTCAACTTTTAAATTAAGTTTGACTCCCTTCTCTTCTATTTTACCACCAGGTTGAATTTCATTATTTTGATAGCCACAATGTAGACATTCAAAAGACATTATTACAACTTCTTTGAAAAATGGTATTTTGGTCAGAAGCAATCTGGTTGTTCCCTGTAACAAATGAGTGATGGGAAAACTATACAGAGTGTTCGAAAAGTCCCGGAACGGATTTTTTTTTATTTTTAACGCCTAAAGATAGAGACTTGAAAAAATTTGTAGTTCTAACACAAATTTATCTATTTTTTGGAGTAATTAAAATTTCTACAGGGTGTCTGAAAAGTGGGTATACAGACATCAACTTCCGATTTTTAAATTGAAACCCCTATTTTTTATTTCATACTCAAATTTTACGTCAAATTCTACACACAATCGACTCCTCGCTCGATACTTTGATCAAACGGATCTCTGATCAAACCAGCCCAATCATTAATTTTTCTTCAGAATTAAAGTGATAAAACCAAGAGTGCAATACATCAAATCAGTCAAGTTTTTATGCTGAATCTCGTGATACCATTGGCTTTTGATTTTTTACACTTTTTATACCTAAGGAAGGTAGAAATTCATTTTTGGTTGAATTTCAAAAATGAAGATCAGGTATCCTTTTGATCAAAGTATCGAGCGAGGAATCGATTGTTTGTAGAATTTGACGTAAAATTTGAATATGAAATAAAAAATAGGGGTTTCAATTTAAAAATCGAAAGTTGGTGTCTGTATACCCACTTTTGAGACACCCTGTAGAAATTTTAATTCACCAAAAAATAGATTAATTTGTGTTCAAACTACATATAAAATTTTAAGTCTCTATCTTTAGCCGTTAAAAATAAAAAAAAATCGTTCCGGGACTTTTCAAACACTCTGTATAATTGACTCACAGTTTAAAATCACAATTTTTATTTAAACATCTGTTTGCCTTCCTGTTTCATGATAGCTTGTCCTATTTGGTATGTACGTTCACGGAATTAACTAATTATATAAATTTGGGTCAATTGGGCCTCATCGTTTTTGACTACATTTACGCTGGTCTCAGACCGAAAATGGTCACAATTCCAACAGGATCAGTACAAAATAGGTTGGTAAACCTTACCAATCAAGTAATTGGTTTAAGTATGATCTGTATTTAGCGCAATTGTTTTACATTGCAAAGATTATATGATTCAACGCCAGAATAGCAGCATTTGGAGTAACCAAATTGAAATCAGCCGCCCCATAGTAGAAACAAACTGGGAGATGTTGTCTTCAGAACAAAAGGTAGGCGATTTTTGGTCGGAAGAAATACCAAGTGGACTTGGTACGAAGAACCAAACGCCTGTAATGTCCTGTTGTTTGAGATCAATAGGCTTGCTTGCCTACTTCCTATAAAGAATAATATAATTTACCCGTCAAATCCAAATATCTAAATAGGTTTTCAAAATAGCCCAGCTAAAATCTGTTCACCATCAATTTCGAAAAAACCTACATAAATATACATTTCTTTGAGTTATTATGACACAATTTTTGTCGTCATTATAGCATTACAAGGTATTTTTAACAATCACTCCAATATCACTATATCTAAATAATGTTACCATGTGTTGCTATTACCATTGCGTTCAATTATCATCAGGAAGGTGAGAACCCCCCCCCCCCCCCCCNCCCACACACACAAAAGACCAAGCAAAAAATTCGAAAAATAAGCTTTTTCAAAGTTTTGACCCCACCAGGTTTCGAACCTAGTACATCCCTGGTTGACCAGTGTAATGTACACTCTGGCACGGAAACGAAATTCGGCTACAAGTGATGTGCGTCAAACAACGTTCTACTCACGAGCCCAACAGGGTGCGAACTGCTGACTGAATGTAGACCTAGGTACTTACATTTTCTTCACAATTCATGCACAAGCTTTCAATTTCTGTTGTTTCAGGATCGGGATCCTCTGCATTTAAATTTCGAAATAAAGGTTTATTTTCGCCCATCTTCCAGTATTGTGCCAAAATTTAAGTTTATCTTCTTAAGTTAAATTTCATACACACAGAACGCACGTTGGATTCGCGTGTTAAATAGTTAATTAATGATAACTGATAACAATGATAAGCTGGAAAACTCTTCTTTTCAAACTATTCCCGCTAATTGTGAATTTAGCATTGTTTATGCAGTGCGGCATATGACAGAGAATCAGAAATAATCCCTTTTTCCCAAATCCCACCACTTTGAACCCCATTATATACTTAATATTTTCCCCTTTTTAATCACTTTCAAAAAGTGTCGTGCTCAAGCAAGATTGCTCATCAAGGCATGGCCGTAAAAACGTTTCCTAACCTGTCTAGAGGGGTTAAAATAAAAACAAAATAAAAGAGGCGGCCGGAGAGATATTGCAAATTGCCGCAAATGGGAAAACTCCCGCGTGTTCGAAAATCCCTCGTTTCTTGTCCAGGATTCTCTGGCAGGTGCCGCTTTCTGACATCATTCATTCTGACTAGATTTAAGCATTTAGAAAGACGTTTTTTTTTTTTATATTGATAAAATATGCAAACTTGCATTGGGCATTCAAACCTAGTATCTTTTGCTACTTTTTTCATGTTGGTACAACTATGGCTTCCAAACAAACAAAGATGTCTACTTCAGTTCAATATATTCAAATTCTTCAATAAATACGGTAGAATTTTTTTTTTTTTCAAAATAAATTGAAGTGAATTAATTAATCTCCCACCCCTAAAACGTTTAAAAAGACTTTTTAAATTATATTAAACCACATTTTAAGTTTGTAACTTGCTCCGAAAAAAATTAATAGTATCTGTCTGGAACCACAAAATGTTATAATACAAATCACGGTTTTTTTTTTATGACTCCAATAAAATTTGATCTTTTAAAACACAAATTCTTGATGTGCCTCGTACCATTTATGGTTCTGGAACCGGGGAGGAGTGTCTTGCAACCCTTAGAATTTTTTTTCAACCAATTTTAACCCAATTAGAGAGGTTAAGAAACGTTTATACGGCCATGTCTCTACTGCGTATGTATAAACATTCAACATGGACCCATGACGGCCAATAAAAAAACGAGATTATATATTTTTTGAAAGTTTTTGTTGCCAGACACTCCTCCCCGGTTCCAAACCCAATTTCTTATCAATTATTATTATCAGATCAGTTATCAGTTCTAGTTCTGTAACTTTTGTTGACTGTTATCAAGAGATTTAAGATTTTGCTATTAATTTGAATTGTATTTATATTCAAGAATTCGAAGATATAAATCATAATCTCTATGTATCCCTGTAAGTTTATTAAATAAATGTAAGACTTTATTTGGTTATTTTTTGATAGTTGACATCAGATTTCACAGCCTTATTCTGGGACGTCATTGTCAAGCGAAGATATCTGTGAATTGGGTCCAGGCACATACATGTTGTGTGCGATTTTTTTGAAGTTACCTTTCGATTGTACACTATGCAAACTGTTTGAGAGGGACGTTATCGATGAGTTATAATTTCCCAATGACTATCCACAAATTGCCCTCCTCACAATGCTTTCAGTAAAAAAACAATTCATCAAAATATGTGAACCATTTGTTCATCTATTTGAAATCTAACGTGCGTTCCAATTTGACTGCTTCAAGTAACTCATTTCTATTACCTAACTCAAGAAATTTCTATCTTATTGCAACTATGTTTATACGTTCATTATTTCAATTTAAAAGAACAATACCATACTCAAACAAATTGTGTACATTAACAAATCATCAAAAAAAAATAATGTCTAAAAATTTACCAAAACAAAAACCTATTGAAGGTGTTTCTAAAATAATATTAATAGCATCCAGCAAGGGTGGCGTCGGTAAATCTACAACTGCTGTCAATTTAGCGATAGCAATGAAAACACATCAGCCTAAAAAAGAAATTGGAATATTAGACGCAGATGTATTTGGTCCATCTATACCAATTTTAATGAACCTTAACGAAACACCTTTATTGAATGAGAATAATTTAATGATACCCTTAGTTAATTATGGAGTTAAATGTATGTCAATGGGTAATTTAATTACAGAAAAATCGGCTGTCATCTGGAGAGGTTTAATGGTAATGCAGGCCATAGATAAACTTATTCGTCATGTAGATTGGAAACCATGTGATATTCTTCTAATAGATACCCCTCCCGGCACTGGAGATACGCATTTATCTTTAATACAAAATATACCAATTGATACTGCAATAATCATAACAATTCCCGACGCTATGTCATTACAAGTTACTCAAAGAGGTTATAATATGTTTAGTAAATTGAAAGTTCCTGTAGCAGGATTGATAATGAATATGGGTAGTGTAATCTGTCCGACCTGTGATAATCACTTTGAATTATTTGATAATAGTTTAAATGAGTTTGATGATTTGAAACAATTACCTATATTAGAAAATATACCTCTTAGTAAACATATCAAACAGTGTTCTTCAACACATGTCCCCGTCGTTATATCTCATCCGGATTCTGATATCACCCAAATGTATTTAAATTTAGCCAAAAAAATGTTTAAATATCTAGAAAAACAAGATAAGGGATAGAGGGAATAAAAGGCTTTTGAGAAATATAGACCATTCTTCGAATTGTCGGAAGTTACCCCAGCCCTCAGCATGACTTCCTCACCAGCCGATTCTACCCAAACTGATAGTGCAAAGAATTGTACTCCAGTTGATTTTAAAATTAGAAAATGTGTGAGTAACCTTACATTTCCTTTATATTGAATAGGTTTATTCATTAAAAATGTAATAAAAAGTTATGTTACATAATGTATACTCTGTATTGTTATTTTAATACTAAGACGATTTTTTCGTACTCTAAAAAAACAAAATCAAAACAGGGTCACCCAAAAGGACAAAAAAAGTAATCAGTTAATTTATTATATGAATACAAAACACCATAGGTTAACAGGTGTGGGGCTAGTTTGCACAACTCGCCATGAGTTGTTGATACTTGAGAATCCTTACGGATAATGTAGTAGCTTCTTCTTCCTTTCTGCATGGGTAATGGAAAAGATATCGTTTCTGACCCTTTCTTTAGTCGCCTCTTACGATTGGCATGGACTTGGGTGCTTTGGAAATATTCCATTGTGATTAGAAATTATATATGTACGTACATTAACGTTAGCCCACTAAATTCTATCGTAAAGGAATGAGTAAAAATATTTCTAATATTAGTTAAAAATAATTTCGGAATTTTCAGTAGATACTTTAATCTTTAATTAAAAATTTTAGTTTCGAATACTAAAGATACAGAAGTTGCGAAAAACCACGCCCTTTGAGTTTTTTTTTAAAAAAAAAAAAATGTTTTTTAATTACTTACGCCTTACCTGTTGGAACTATTGGAACGGGCGAAAAAATGGAAGATGTCAGCGTTCTTCTGATATGGATATCATGTCCATTACACTTTCAGGGGCGGCCGCAGGAGGTCAAAAAGTGGTGGCCTATTTTCTTTCAGTTGGCCCTCCTGTGGCCGCTCCCGAAAGTGTAATGGACATGATTTCCATATCACAAAAACGCTGATATCTCCTATTGGGAATAATTTTTTCGTTGGTTCAAATAGCCTTAACAGGTAAGGAGTAATTAAAAAAATACGATTTATTTTTTGAAACACAAAGGGCGTGGTTTTCGGTTAGGAAGCATTTTCACAACTTGTGTTTGTGTTATAGAGTTGACCCCCACCTCTAAAATGGTCCATAGAATTTGTGGTCAACGTTTGTACATATAATCCTTACCACGGATTGCTGGTGTAGTGGTAAGACGCTCTGACTAGTGAACAGCAGGGCGTGGGTTCAAATCCAGCCAACCCATGGAATTTTATCCTCGTGAATTTGAGATATTTACCACATAATTATAGCACCCAAAAAACTTCGGGCAGTATAAATAAGGGACTATTATTATTATTATAATTTTGAATCATCCTGTATAATGGACTGGCCATACTTAATTTAATCTAAATCGAAGAAAGCGTTCGCATGTTATCGTGGTAAAAAAAAAATAGAAAATAAAACCATGGTGTTAAAATTAGATCTCACTTCGTTCGGCCAGTTAATTGCATGATTCCATGATTTGGGTAGGAAATAATTTTTATCCCTTTATTTTATCAAATGCCTAGTAAAATAACCTTTCTTGGCAACAGTGTAATCTTCAAAATTTCAAATTTTGCCGGGCATATTACAAAGAGAAAAAAATGTTACGAGCGCGGCATATGACTGAGAATCCTGGACAAGAAAAATCCCTTTTTCCAAATCCCACCACTTTTAATCCCATGATATCCTTAATATTTTTCCCCTTTTTAATCACAAAAGTGTGCTCAAGCAAAATTGTTCATCAAGGCATGGCCGTAAAAACGTTTCCTAACCTGTCTAGAGGGTTAAGATAGGTCAATAAAGCTAACAAGTAAACATAAAAAGTTAAAAATAAAACAAAAGAGGCGAGCGAAGAGACGGAACAATATTGCAAATGGCAAGCCGTAAATGGGAAAAATCCCGCGTATCATAAAATCCCTCGTTTCTTGTCCAGGATTCTCTGTCAGGTGCCGCTTTCAAAAGTTCCACATACATAATCCAAAGAGGTAAACATTTGAAAACAAAATTATAATAAAAAAAAATTTGGGATACTTTTTATCAAATTATCAATTATTGAAAGCTCAAAGTTTTTCGTGTGTTTTAATTTTAAGCATTATTTATGTACTGATATAAAGGTAATGTCTAAATCCACAATTCTTTTCTGAACAATAGATTATAAAAATTAATTAACTATCGCACAATGAATTCTTGAATCAGAACCCTTGTCCTGATTGAGTCACTTATCTCTGTTCAAAGACAAAATAATCTGAACTTTGATTTAAATATATTTATGTATGTAGAAATAAAAGGTTTTTAATCTTGCATTTCATTCATTAGATGAAGGATTTTCGTGAAATTAATTTTATTTGGGCTGCTAATTGTTATGTGCTCAATTATTTAGACTATGGCCTTGACAATAAAATTGATAAGAGCCTTCTCAAAAATCAGGAACTTGTTCTATTTCTACACAATAGATGACACCTGTACAACATAAAAAAAAAATCTTAAGTGATAAATTTTGAAATGATGTGACTAATTTGTAAATTTTTGATAGGGTTGATAAATATTAATCAACAAGTGAAGTAAAACCTTGAGAAGTATAACCAACGAATTCAATTTGTGTGTTTTTAGTTAGGTATTTATCTTATATGAATGGAATTAATTTTATTAAAACTTACCACATGGGTTTATTCTCTTATTTTTGCTGCTGTTGACTGGCTGTTATTTCGTAATATATATGTTGGCTGTGTTTGAACTCACGCCCCTCTGTTTACCATCTTACCGCTACAGCAACCCACAAATATACAGTTGTCATTTTTATAAATATCTTCTTATTCATTTTGTTTTAGGGTATAAATTGGAAATGCTCTTGTCATTCAATAGAATCTATATATGTTGGTGATACTTCAATAAAATAATATATGAATTGTGGTTCTCTTGAAATATCTATTAGAATCAAGCCAGTCCAATGCAAGAATCATCGAGTACTCAACATCAGTATGGTACATACACCAATTCAATTGGTAATCAATTGTCAGCAGGTAATATTTCAAGTAAACAAACAACTGTAATGGAAAATGGCGACCTATCAGACGATACGAATAGCAGTGTGAACCGTTATATTAACACTGAAACAATCAATCCGGCGTCAAAATATCAACAAATGTATTCGAACTTTAATCAACCGGTCCACTTTTCTGATAGCCAATCAGCAAGTTCACACTTAAAAACAAACATTACAACAAGCAATGCATATGGCACAACAGCCTTTGAGAACCAACAACCTTTTACTTGTGAAAGTGACCCTAAATCAGCATTTAGTCAACAAATGGCTAATCATTCTAACTATGTTGCTATAACCAATGCACCTCTTAATGGAGTGACTTCATCATCAAATAGTGCATTTACCTCTGTTAGTTCAATGGTATCAGCAGGAAACATAAGCAATATAGTTGGGTCCTCTTCTATGAGTAGTAACATTTTACCAAGTTCAGTGATGTCACCTCAGCCACAAAATTTCATCTCAAATTATGTCCAAACCAACAGTTTGTCTCAATCCGGGCCGGGAAACAAATTCATGGAACTCGCTTCGTCCAATTTTAATGGACAGAAATCATTTTCAAGTCAATCAAACTCTTTGCCGGGCCCAACTGTCCAAGGACATTTGGCAAATAATTTGGTACAACCACCAGTACCAATTAATGATTTGCTTCAATCCAATGGTAATTTTCCTTTAAACAACTGTGTTGTCCAGCCTAGCTTATCAAAATCAATAGAGACATCCAAACCGATGGAGAAACATTTGTCGAACAATAGTTTTATTCAAGCTCCTTTGATAGAGCCATCAGTAACTCAGCCTCCATCAACAGCATTTCGTTCAATGAATCCTTCTCTGCCTGCAAACAATTTTGGGGAAGCCTCTTTACCACATAGTTTAATTGAACCTTTGGCACCAAGTGGCAATCCGCAGACCTCTTCGTATAGTGTGTTTACATCACCTCACAAATCTAATATTCATTCCATTCAGTCGACTAGTCATCCTAAAGATTCTTCTTTATCTACCAATAATTCGATGCAAACTCCTTTTTCCGTAATTGGTAATCAAAGTCAACCCGCTATATCAGCATATCCCATGCAGCCACCAATAAATAGTAACTTTGTAAAACCTTCCTTTTTAGCAAATAACAATATTCAATCTCCTCCCTCTAGGCCCGTCATATCTGGAAACAGCATAGTCCAACCAAATAATATTATGCAGCCATTAGTGCCACCTATTCAGAATACCCAAGTCAATACTGCAAATCCACTACAACAATATCCTAGGAAACATCCAAATGCCTTTACGCAATCCCAACAAATAATGTCCTCAAATGTTAGACCTCCCTGCTCACAATTTCTTCCTAATTTGAGCTCTCAGACATATAATAATCAACCGAATCCCTCAAGCAACTTTCAAGCGACGACTACAACCTACAATAATTACCAAGTGCCTCCTAGCATTCAAAATAATGGTTCACAAGGAAACTCAAGCCATTCTTCTCAACAGAGTTTTCAACAAGGACTAAACTCTCAATTTTCCAATCTTAGTGTGAACCAAGGCATCAACAAAATGTGGGGCTATGAGCCTCATGATTTATTAAAACTTAGAAATGTGCTCCCACCTAGCAAAGTTGAACCCCCGCCAATTCGATTACCTCAAGGCCTTAATGAAAGTATGAATTGTAGTCCAGATTTATTTCGATGTACATTAACAAAGATACCAGAAAGTAAATCCCTTCTGGAAAAATCAAGACTTCCTTTGGGTTTGTTGATTCATCCCTTTAAAGATATGACCCATTTGAAAGTGATCAAGAACGCCATTGTGAGATGTAAAACCTGCCGGACGTACATCAACCCATTCGTTCAGTTTCTGGATAGCAAACTTTGGAAGTGCAACATATGTTTCCGTACAAATGAAGTACACGAACAATTTCTGTACGACCGCAATACGGAGATGTACGGTGACCCATATAGAAGACCTGAAGTTCAGAGTGCCACAGTAGAATATTTGGCAACCGCGGACTATAATGTACGTGATCCACCACAGCCTGCAATGTATTTATTTTTACTAGACGTGTCACAAATAGCGGCTCAGTCAAGATATTTGTACACGGTGTGCGAGGTTCTGCTCAACAAACTAAAATCAATGCCAGGAGACCTCCGAACATCCATTGGAATAATCACGTACGACTCGTCTGTGCATTTTTATAGTTTATCAGAAGGACAAGCACAACCTTCCCAGATGATCCTGACGGACGTAGATGACATTTTCCTTCCGAGTCCAGAAAACATCCTCGTCAACTTGAATGATTGTTACGACATGGTTGTGGAACTACTCAAACAACTGCCAGACAAATTTAAACATTCATTAGACAGTGGTTGTGCCTTAGGGGCTGCCTTGCAGGCTGCGTACCAATTGTTGAAACGCACTGGAGGGAGAGTGACTGTTTTTCAGACGTGTCTACCCAATATAGGACCAGGAGCGCTTCAACCTCGTGAAAATCCAAACCAAAGGAGCAACGATGAACCGCAGCATATGAATCCCAGTACGGACTTTTACAAGAAAATGGCGCTCGACTGTTCTTTGTCACAAATAGGTGTGGATCTTTTCATCGTCAATAGTCAATATGTAGATCTGGCTACCTTGTCAGGAATCTCCAAGTTCTCAAGTGGCTGTATCCACCACATTCCTCTTTACTCTGGCAAAAATATGAGCCACGTCTATCAACTGGATCGAATGTTTTCACGCTATCTGACCCGAAAGATCGGATTTGAGTCTGTCATGAGAATACGATGTACCCGAGGTCTCGCTATACACACATTCCATGGAAACTTTTTTGTCAGATCTCCAGACCTGCTAGCCTTGCCCAATGTAAATCCAGATGCAGGATTTGGTATTCAAATTTCTATTGATGAGAATTTAACGCATGTTCAATATGCTTGCTTTCAAGCCGCTCTTTTGTACACTTCCAGCAAAGGAGACCGTCGTATCCGAGTGCATACTGTATGTTTACCTGTGGTGAGTAACGTCAATGATGTTATTGTTGGAGCTGATGTTCAATGTATGATAGGACTTCTCGCTAAAATGGCAGTCGATCGGAGTTTACAGCATTCTCTCTCAGATGCTAGAGAAGCTTTTTTGAATGTTATCTGTGATGTTCTGTCTACTTATAAATTAACACAAACGGGCCAATTAACAGGCTCTCTGTTGGCGCCATCTTCATTGAAACTGTTACCCTTGTATGTAGTAGCTTTACTGAAACATCCGTCATTCAGGATTGGTCAGAGCACCCGATTAGATGATCGAATATTCGCCATGAGTGAAATGAAATGTCTTCCATTGAACAGTCTGTTGTTGAGCATCTATCCCGAACTATATCCAATACACAATCTCGATCAAACCGAAACATTTGATTGGAATCAATTGAAAGTACCTTCCCCTGAAATATTACAACTATCAGCTGAACGACTTCAAGCGACGGGAACTTACTTGTTGAACACATCAGATTCGATAATTATTCTTGTAAGACATGGAACAGCGCCTCACGTTTGTAGTCAACTGTTTGGTTTTCAACAAGTGAGTCTTATGCCAGAAACCACGTATGAACTACCTTTACTTGAGACGAGCCTGTCAGACAAACTTCATTCGTTTATAACCTATTTGAATGATGATAAAGCGTATCCGAGTCCTGTTAAAATAATCAAAGATTCAAGTCCAGATCGTATTGAATTTTATGATAGACTGATTGAAGACAAAAATAGTGCTGGCATGTCGTACTATGAGTTTTTGCAGAGAGTGCGAGAGCAAATCAAATGATACGAGATCATATCTTAAAGGAAACATGCTGACACGACTTTCTAAGAGTTCTTGCAGAGAGAAATTAAAACTGAGTGAACCATGGCCGTTGCTTGTTAAATTTGTCCCATTTTTTTTGTTAATCTTCACGAAAGAATAAAGAAATAATTACAAGAAATCGCTACATACTTGATTCAGTGAACTTTATGTAGTAATGGACAAACCTATGCAGGATGTCTTGTTTATCAAAGTAAAACAATTTAATAGAAAGAATCTCCCCCCCAGCTTCAGTCTGCTCATCAATTCCCCAGCTCCGTTCAGAGATACAATTTTAATGTCCTGCCCTGTGCAACAAATCAATTTTTTTTAAAATTGCCTTTTGTCCTAATTAAATTCAGGTGAATGAGGTGAATTTAAAAAAATATTAACTTTGTAAATGTATATTTCCTTGTGTTATTATGTCACAATGTTTGTGGGCATCATAGCATTACAAGTTATTTTCAACATTCACTCCAATATCACTAAGCCTAAGCTCACTCTAACAATTTCCTTATAATGCTACCACTTGGCGCTATTACCATAGCTACTCAATTGTCCTCAGGAGGCTGAGTTACCCCCAAACATAACCAGACCAAGTAGAAAATTCGAAAAACCCTTTTTCAAATTTCCGATCCATCCGGGAATCGAACCCGAAACCTCCGGGGTGCAAGCCGAGTGTGATGCGCACTCTGCCACGGAGACGTCATATCATCAAAAAGAAATTAAAAAAAAATCGAATGAAAAAAATCGGTTTACCACTTTACACCGTTCGCCATGAGCGCCACTTAGCGTTGACCGATTTTGATAAAATTTGCTATGTACATTTTCGACTCAGTTGGGGTCGATTTTGATAAAATTTGCTATGTACATTTTCGACTCAGTTGGGGTCTAAATGTGCGCCGAAACTTCTTTACTAAGATTTTAGTAAAGTGCCACGGCGTAAGGTGCCAGAAACACGGATTTTATTACCTTTTAAATAAATGAAAACAAAACTCTTACCAAAAACACTATTTGTAATTTGGTGTTGTGTTTCAATTTATTTAAAAGTTAAAATAAAGAGTTTTTCATTATGTGTGTCTGAATATTAAAATTGAATAAAAGGAGCTGTGTGTGGCATACGATGGAAACTTTAATTGCGTATTTAAGTACTTTCAATATCATTACGTTTTAAAAATTACATCATTAAAATGACCTTCGTGGCTTCGTTTACAGGACTCGATCCGAGAGGTTCAATTTTGTAAGACTCTTACAAAATTATCCGCCTGGATCTCACCGATTGTTTGAATGATGTTGTTCCCCAGTTGGCTAATTGTTGTTAGTTTCTTACCATAAACCAGCGACTTGACG
This sequence comes from Pachypsylla venusta, assembly GCA_012654025.1. Lineage (NCBI taxonomy): Eukaryota > Metazoa > Arthropoda > Insecta > Hemiptera > Aphalaridae > Pachypsylla > Pachypsylla venusta. The sequence continues at coordinate 1,138,965 of CM022878.1, read as the reverse complement.
TAACTCTAGGAAAAAAGCGACTTGACGTAACTCCAGGAACCAGCGACTTGACGTAACTCCAGGAAATCTAGGGGCGTTAATTCGCACGATCTTGGCGGCAATTCCACATCGCCTCTTCTGGAAATAACGTATCCTGGAAACTTTTCTTGCAACAACTGCAATGTAATGGCTGATGTGTGACACATTATCTAGTTGGAACCACGTTCAGGTCCATGTTATCCAATTGAGGCCATAAAAAGTCCCTTATCATTATGGCCCGATACCGAGCGCCGTTGACAGTCTTTTTCGTAAAATTATTCAAGTCGAGGTCGCAGAAAGACCAACTGCTTGTGCAGGATGAGGTTTCGAAAGGTTTGGGTCTTCAGCCACACTTTCGGCAACAGCAACAATATTCTCGCTTGACCGCGCGTTTCTGCGTCTTATAGGAACTTCTCGATCAGCAACTGAAGCGTCTTGTTCAAATTTGGCGATAATTCGTTGAATTCATCGCCCTCAGTCGGACGATTATTTCGGCCGTAAATATTTCGTAGCTCGCGAAAAGTTTGACGAATAGAACACAATTCTTTATAATAAATTTTAACATTTTCGACGCGTTATTGCACAGTGTGTAGCGCTTCATGGTAAAATGATGACTATGACAGAATATAAACATCGAGGATGGAGGAATGATAGTGCTGCCACCTGAAACTTCACAGAGCAATATGCTGCCAAATTTCGGACATCGCTATTGAAAACCCCCTTATTTCAGCACTTATACCTAATTGGGCGGAGCGAAGCGTAGCCTTATACTTTCTACAAACTGCAAACTTTTGTTACCCTACTCCTCCGAAACTACTCAACCGATTTTTATCAATTTTTTTCTTCTTCATATGCTGCATATACCCATATATCTATTTTCAGAACGATATCTTGAACCGTTTCTGATTTTTTGGTCGATTTTCCGATTTTTTTTACCAAATTCAGAGAGTCATGATCCGATATCTTAAATTTTGTCGCAACAACATATCAATTCATAGTGAAAAAGTTTTAGGTGGCTTCTCAGTACATAATTTAGGACAAAATTTACTAATTTTTGACAAACCATTCCAGAGTTACAAGTTCGAATCCGGAATCGGGCAAAATAAAATTTAGGAAATACTAATTGCTTAGCCAAAACGATGAAGGATATCGAATATATATATATATATATATATATATCCACACACAAAGGGTGCATATATGTATTTTTCAGAACGATATCTTGAACCGTTTCCGATTTTTCGGCTTTAAATAGGACTTACTACTCAACGGCATGATGCAATCAAGAAAGGTGCGGTATTCTCAAAAAATCTTGTTTTAACGGAATAATGAAGCAAAATGCTAAAGTTTATGTGGTGCGCGAAAATTCGAGGTGAAACGGATGGCTCCGCCCGTCTTTGTCCACGGACATACCTAGTTAACATGTTATTCAAAGATTTGAATTAAAAAAAAGATTTTTTTTGTGTGTCACGGGTCGACTATCGCTGTTGTTCTGTCAAAATGTATTTCCCCGTGTCAATGCTAAATTTTAAATGCCCATGTTTGGATCTAAACAAACAGCCTCCAGGTTACGAATCCGTCACCTAACCAGAGCTGAGCTTCTGGGCCTGTACTGATATTTGATTTTTTTTTTCTCTTTTTTTTGCTTTGTCTGTTATTTTTTTTAATTCATCCTTGAACCATTTTATACTAAGGACATTAAATTATTTCTAATACTTTGTAATATACAAGCCTTGAAATTTACAACAACTAGTACAATATTTATATTCGTTTAATATTTTATTACTTTGAATTATTGATACAAATTTTTTTACAAAGATTTTGCCTTAGCTAAAAACATAGCTTGTAAGAAATAATTATGGATATTACTTACAATTTGATTGGTGTATTTATTACCTTTTCTATACAGGATGTGGGTAAGAGTTAATGCGCATAACACTAAGGGGTGATTTTTCGGGTAAAATTAAAACATTTTATTTCTATAAATAAATAGGTGTCCGGAAATACTCTATATTTGAGCAAAAGCGTAGCCTGTTCAAAGTTGTCACATAAAATAATAAAATACTGTCTGGAAATGCTCTATATGTGAGCAAAAGCGTAGTTAAAATAATAAAATACTGTCTGGAAATGCTCTATATGTGAGAAAAACCGCAGCCCGTTCAAAGTTGTCCATAAAAAAATAAAATACTGTCTGGAAATGCTCTATATTTGAGCAAAAGCGTAGCCTGTTCAAAGTTGTCCATAAAAAAATAAAATACTGTCTGGAAATGCTCTATATGTGAGAAAAAGCGCAGCCCGTTCAAAGTTGTCCATAAAAAAATAAAATACTGTCTGGAAATGCTCTGTATGTGAGCAAAAGCGTAGCCTGTTCAAAGTTGTCCATAAAAAAATAAAANCTAGTTCTACAATCTTGTATCGATCTGTTCATATGATACCGCACGGTACTAGTTCTACAATCTTGTATCGATCTGTTCATATGATACCGCACGGTACTAGTTCTACAATCTTGTATCGATCTGTTCATATGATACCGCACGGTACTAGTTCTACAATCTTGTATCGATCTGTTCATATGATACCGCACGGTACTAGTTCTACAATCTTGTATCGATCTGTTCATATGATACCGCACGGTACTAGTTCTACAATCTTGTATCGATCTGTTCATATGATACCGCACGGTACTAGTTCTACAATCTTGTATCGATCTGTTCATATGATACCGCACGGTACTAGTTCTACAATCTTGTATCGATCTGTTCATATGATACCGCACGGTACTAGTTCTACAATCTTGTATCGATCTGTTCATATGATACCGCACGGTACTAGTTCTACAATCTTGTATCGATCTGTTCATATGATACCGCACGGTACTAGTTCTACAATCTTGTATCGATCTGTTCATATGATACCGCACGGTACTAGTTCTACAATCTTGTATCGATCTGTTCATATGATACCGCACGGTACTAGTTCTACAATCTTGTATCGATCTGTTCATATGATACCGCACGGTACTAGTTCTACAATCTTGTATCGATCTGTTCATATGATACCGCACGGTACTAGTTCTACAATCTTGTATCGATCTGTTCATATGATACCGCACGGTACTAGTTCTACAATCTTGTATCGATCTGTTCATATGATACCGCACGGTACTAGTTCTACAATCTTGTATCGATCTGTTCATATGATACCGCACGGTACTAGTTCTACAATCTTGTATCGATCTGTTCATATGATACCGCACGGTACTAGTTCTACAATCTTGTATCGATCTGTTCATATGATACCGCACGGTACTAGTTCTACAATCTTGTATCGATCTGTTCATATGATACCGCACGGTACTAGTTCTACAATCTTGTATCGATCTGTTCATATGATACCGCGCGGACTTAAGATTTTGTAATCGAAAATTCAAAGCAATAAAAAATATGGCTTCTTGATAGTAATCGCCTCTCTGTATCTAATTTTCATCAAATATTACAAACTTTCATCAAGTATTACCAACTTTCATCAAGTTTTGATGAGTTTTGTGGCCATAATAACATTTTATTATTGGCCCAACATGGAGCACTTTTAAGTCAAATTGGGAGTAAGTACTTCCGGACATTGTTTATGTATAAAAAAGAACACTTCTTTTGACCCATGAATGATCCCTTAAAGTTATGCTGAATAAAATGATGCGCTCTCGAGAGCATTTCACATGTTTAAATGATCATCAAAACGCTCAAGAAATTTTAATCTCTTAAACGGTACTGCTATAATACCTATTATTACCTGAGGAAGAAAATAGAGTTGTTCTCTTTGCAAACGATTACGCGCGAATACAAGTTCATGCTATTGTCACTTAAAAGTTGTATGTAAGGNTTGCTTTTTTATTGCTATATATTTTTTTCGTGACCCTGTAATCGCTTGCAAATTCGCGCGTAAGGCAATAAAACAACAATAGTTATTGCTTTTTTTTTCGTGAACCTGTAATCGCTTGCAAATTTGCGCGTAAGGCAATAAAACAACAATAGTTATTGTTTTTTTATTGCTATATATTTTTTTCGTGACCCTGTAATCGCTTGCAAATTCGCGCGTAAGGCAATAAAACAACAATAGTTATTGCTTTTTTTTT
>CM022878.1:1109201-1134715 GCA_012654025.1 Pachypsylla venusta | reverse complement strand
AGACCTTCGCCACGCCCCCCTGCATTTGGCTCACCCCCCCAGGTCCCAGGACTTTTAGTGTGTTTATCTCCTGACCACACCAAACAAACTTCTAAAAAAATTCCTTAGTTTCCAGCCAACGCACTCTACACCCCTATTTTGATCATTCATTGACTGGACTACTCGGGATGATACGTTCGTGCTTATGCCTCATTACAATAGGTACGAAAAAAGGCGATTATTATGGAATGGTATAAACAGGGTGTCTACCAGACTGGAAATCCTGGAATTGTCAGCGAATTTTAGGAGACTGGAAATGTCAGGGAATTTAGGAAAAAACGCCAAAAGTCAGGGAATTTTTCAAATTGAGTTTTTTTTTTATCTCAATTGCCAATTTTATGCGTGAAAATGTTTTTCCTGAAAAATTTCGCCTGTGGCGCTTATTATCGTTTTCCTCTAAAATTTTGTTATACACGTTTAGGGTATGAAGGAAATTTGCTGTATAGTTTTTGGAGGCCCCGGGCCCCAATATTGTGTTTTTTGAAGTCAGATGGGGGAGACTAAATCTTGAGAAAGTACACTGGAAAATCTGGAAAAATAGACTGAAAAACCTGGAAAAGTCAGGGAATTTTACTTTGAAGATTTGGTAGACACCTTGTATAAAGATTTGATTGACGGTGAAGAGGGAAAATGAACGATACATAAAATAAATTAGCTTAAAAACATACTGCACCCAATGCACATCATTTCTTGCCATTTCATTGGACTGTAATAGTTTTTATTCACGAGAGTTGAGACGCAGGAGAAATACGATTTGTTTACACAAATACCCACAGGAAGTTTACTTTATTTTTTTTTTTACGTAAAATNTTACTTTATTATTTTTTTTACGTAAAATACTTTGATCGTAATCTAAACCCCTACGATACCTACGCCCATGCTATTATTATGTGGTAAATATCTCAAATGCATGAGGATAAAATTCCATTGGTTGGCTGGGTTCGAACCCACGCCCTACTGTTTACCAGTCAGACCGTCTTACCACTATATCACCAACCCAGATATGATAACTTGAATCGCCAAGATACTGAGAACCTCCAAACAAAGAAGAAACATTTCAAATTTTCAACTCGACCAATCATTGACTCTTTCAATATTTAAAAAGGCAAACTATTCTGTTTTTTTTTAAAAAAATGAATTTATTATAGTTAAATTATGTAATCCAATAATAAATTAAATTTGTAATTTTCATATCATTTGAGTTTATATTTTTAATAGAGCGTTCGGAGCTTTCCAAGCTCCTAGTGTAGCGCGGGTCACACACGAGATTTTATATAATTTTTTTATAGATGAAAAAATCCCAGAGCGGAAATATAATTATATATTACACATCTTGATATATTACACTTCATCCTAAGTTGTATTCTTCAATCTCTTATATGAAATTGATATGAATAGGTACCAAATTTCAAGTTCTAGCTCTTTCCATTCTGGTTTTAAGCAGAACCGCACAAAAGCGGCCTTCAACATCTAATTAGCGGACAACAATATATTACACTTCAACCTATGTAGTATTTTTCAATTTCTTGTATGAAATTGATATGAATTGGCGCCAAGTTGAAAGTTCTAGCTATTACCTTTCTCATTTTTAGCAGGATATGCTAAAAACGCTAAAAAAACGGCATAAAACCGATTTCCACCAAAAGCTTATTTTGCGGTTCATGGCATAAAACTGACAAACTTACCAAATTTCAAGACTCTAGCACTTGCCATTCTTGAGATATCTTGTTCACAGACAGACACATACGGAACAATGGCTAAAACTCAAGATTTGGGCTCTGGGGACCCCAAAACGTGTTTTGGCATTGAAAACTCGACATCGAAAATTTCAGCCCATTACAATACTTTCTTCTTTTTATAGGATAAGAAAAGTAAAAACCATGCTTCTTGAGATTAAATGAACTACCACACAGTATCTTTTTTTCACCAATATATCTAAAAATACAAGTTTTTAATCAATTCAACGAGAATATTTATGAAAATTACAAAGACAAACTTATTAATTTTGCGATTTGTTTACGTATTTCATAAAAAACAATTCTTTTTATATATTAATTCTTATATGAATTCAAGTTGTAAAATGCGTCATGATGTAACATTTACAATGAAAAGTAGTCTCATTGATTCAAAATATTTCACTTCTCTTGAATAACATAAATCAAGCCATTGGAAAATAAAATTTAAGAAAAAACGAGAGCGTGATCATCACTTGTAGGGATGGGATTTTCGACTCACAAATACGAGTCGATTCAATGAGTCGACTCTCGATCCGCATAGAGTGACAATTTTCAAAAACGCCTTATCAGAAAGACATAATAAAACCAATTGACATAAGGGGCATGTACCAAATAAACGTCCCCAAATTCGGCGAATACATTAAAAAGACATCACAATCAATCGTCACCAGAATAAAAGAACATTTTCCTTCAGTAAACAACAAACAGCCGGAAAAATATTTCTCCCTTTATTATCTTTATCAGACAACAACAAAAAAGGCTACTCGTAAGTCGACTCTTTGAAGAGTCGGCTCATTTCAAAAAGATGATTCGACTCGTGAGTCGACTTAAAGAGTTCACTCGTGAATGATTAGCCCATCCCTAATCACTTGCATTACTTCTTCAATTGATTCAACTTTCCCCATCAATTTCGTTTCATATTTCGTGACGCTCTTATTTTTCAACAAGACTAGTAAACAAGTTACTCTGTCCCGATCATAAAAAGTTTTTTTTTTTTTTTTTTTTAATTCGGCTTAACTCTTTAACATCTATTGGTCATTCAAGACGGGCGTTTTACCCTCCATTCGCTGGAAACTTGAAAACCAGCTACCCACACTGACCTCACCTAGCCTGAGTTGGGCCGGAAAAATGAGCCAACGATACGTGGTGTTCCCAAGCGGTCACCCATCCAAGTACTGACCACGCCTGACGTTGCTTAACTTCAGTGATCTGACGGGAACTGGTGTAATTAACGTGGTATGATCGTTGGCTAATAAAATTTTTTAATTTAAAGAGCAATAATAAAAGTGATAGAGCCGTCCATGATTATTTTGTCTCTAACGAGCTTGTCTTCCCAGGAAGATTAAAATATCACCAAAAGTCAATTCGCTAAGTCATTAGAAGTGCAGCAATCTGGCATCAGCAGGGCTTTGTTCCACTGGACAGTAAGGACATTTTACCCTAAAAAAAGAGGAAGAAAAAAATGTTAATAAAGTATAAGAAAAAAAATATTTAATAACTAGCAGGATACGCCCGTTTCGCTTGGCGCCTTATAGGCATGGCCGTTTATAGTTTCAACCCCTTTTTTTCGCGATAAAAAGTAGCCTATGTCCTTTCATAAAGTTTAGTCTATCTCCATATTCATCAAAATCGGTTCAGTAGTTTAAGCGTGAAAGCGTAACATACACACATACATACAGACAGAGTTACTTTCGCATTTATATATTAGTATGTATAATTGGATATGGATGTTGTTTGCTAGTACTTAGCAGTGTCAACTTCCATCCTTCGACTCGACTAGACTGATGATGAATCGAATCATTCGAAACTAGTTTCTTCATAAATAATTAAAAAAACAGACTCTTGAGTGGAACCACTAGGCGAGGTTAATGCCTGAGACATTTTCTACCACCTAACCCTTAGAGCTCTATTTTTAGGCGGTCAAATACTCAAATTAATGAGTAAAAAAATCCTGCCCCTGCTCAAGAGGGAATCGAACCCACGCCCTCCTGTTTACCAGGCGAACGCTTAACCACTGAGCTACCGAGGCAGGTATAAATTATAAATAGTGTTTTTGGTAATTCTTTTGTTTTAATTTATTTAAAACATAATACTTAGTATTGGTGGAGATAATATGGAGTAAAATTTTCGCCCAGGCCTCGGTAGTGTAGCTTTACTCGATTTTCAACATTTTTGGTGAAAATAGGCATGAAGCCGATCGATAGATTCGTTGATAAGTAAAATTGTCGAATTTTGGGCTGATGAAATTTCACGGGGGATGGTTTTAAAGCGCATGGATCAGTAGTAGTAGCGGTTTTTCTCACGAAATCAACCGTTCTTCCCATTTATAGATGCATGATTAATTAAAATGGTAGAAACAGATTGATATGAGTTTACCGAAAAGATTTTGATGGCCCTTGACTGGAACTGAGGTCATAGACGTTCCAGGTCGTCTTGGTGCGTAGAACCGGCCTTCGTGAGGGCGTACATGGATCAGTTAAATGTCTCTGTTTGGTGACCACTTTGTCAACGGAATGACTGAACCATTTTTCTTCAATGATGCCATTGAGTTGGATGCTATTGATATAGATAATAGTTGATTTCAACAGGATGATGTCACATAGTCAATGCAACAATCATCTTTAAGAATAGCGAGCACAATTTCTCTTTTGAACGTTTTCTTTAGGGATTATCAAGGGTAAGATCTATTTCAAAATATCAAAATTTCTCCGTCACAAGAATATACAGGGTGTTTCAAAAAAGAAACCACGTATAGTAGAGATCAAATAAAGGCCACTTTGCTTAATAAACCCCTATACGGAAATGGACCCCAAGGTAGCTAGGGCCACCCAAAGTTTGCAGATAAAGGAAAATGATTTACGGATTGAAAAAAAAAGTCCGAGGTTCGAGACCCAGTTTGGGCATTTTTTTTTATAATTTTCATTTACAATTAACTGACGACAGGATTTATACTTCATATTTAGAATCGTCCTACGTTCTATTTTTGTGATTTTAAATGGTCAACGGTTGGTTTTAGACAAGAGCTATTCCGGTTTTTTTTTGTAGCAAAACAAGTTTTAAAAGACATGTCATACCTTAAAACACCAAAAAAATACGCATCAAAAAGTTTTAGGCATTTTCATTTCATGACCTCCCCCCAATAACTCCGCCCCTGATCGGGGAAAAAAGTGCCAAATATTCACCAAAGAAGCATGATAACAATCGGAGACGTCATGCCAAAAATGAAGTCAATAATTTGATTTTTAATAATTATTTTTCGATTTTTAAGTGCCAACTTTGGGTGGCCCTAGCTACCTTGGGGTCCATTTCTGTATAGGGGTTTAGTAAGCAAAGTTGCCTTTATTTGAGCTCTACTATACGTGGTTTCTTGCATAACCTTTTGAAACACCCTGTATAGGTTAGATTATATTCATACGGCCATGCCTCGTACGACTGATCTAGTAAAAACTTACTTGGTTGCGGATCCTAATTTATTTAAAGCTTCTCGGGTAATGACGTGACCGCACGCTAATCTCATTGGTGGATTGGATTCTGTGCTTTGAGTTTTCAATATGGGACATGCAAAGGTCGAATGATAGCGATGGTTGGAACCTAGATCAATTTCAATCTGAAATGACAAAGACAGAAATATTGTCAACAATTGGGACATGCAAAGGTCGAATGATAGCGATGGTTGGAACCTAGATCAATTTCAATCCGAAATGACAAAGAAATATTGTCAACAATGGGGAATGACAAGTTGCTCCTATTTGAGGATAACCCAATCCTAAGATTAGGTACTCAGGATGGAAAAATAATGAAATATTGTCAACAATGGGGAATGGCAAGTTGCTCCTATTTGAGGATAACCCAATCCTAAGATTAGGTACTCAGGATGGAAAAATAATGAAATATTGTCAACAATGGGGAATGACAAGTTGCTCCTATTTGAGGATAACCCAATCCTAAGATTAGGTACTCAGGATGGAAAAATAATGAAATATTGTCAACAATGGGGAATGGCAAGTTGCTCCTATTTGAGGATAACCCAATCCTTAGATTAGGTACTCAGGATAGAAAAATAATGAAATATTGTCAATAATGGGGAATGACAAGTTGCTCCTATTTGAGGATAACCCAATCCTTAGATTAGGTACTCAGGATAGAAAAATAATGAAATATTGTCAATAATGGGGAATGACAAGTTGCTCCTATTTGAGGATAACCCAATCCTTAGATTAGGTACTCAGGATAGAAAAATAATGAAATATTGTCAACAATGGGGAATGACAAGTTGTTCCTATTTGAGGATAACCCAATCCTAAGATTAGGTACTCAGGATGGAAAAATAATGAAATATTGTCAAGGTTTGTGTCAGATGTGAAGTGCCTTTGAATCCCCAGGTTTGAGACAATTATTTAAATCTTTGAATATCATGTTAATTATAAGTGTTAAAAAATATTAAGTTTTAAATAAATTAAAACAAAACACCAAAAACACTATTTACAATTATTTATGAAGAAACTAGTATGTCAACATCCATCTTTAGACTCGATTCGAAACTAGTTTCTTTATAAATTAAAAATAAATAGTGTTTTTGGTAAGTGTTTTAATTTATTTAAAAGTTAATACAATTATTTCAACAAATAAATAATTCACCTGTAACAGCAAACATAATTTCAGAGCCACAAGTTGTAGTTTAGGAAAAGGTCTTGAATTTTTCATTTCCTTTCAATAAATTCAAATGGAATTGATCAACTAAACCATGTACCTCAAATCAGGAAATAGAGGAAAAAAACAAGCCAGGAGAGCGGTAATTATATTTAATTAGATGGCTCCAAAAGATTGTCAGTTTTGTGAAATGTCTCAAATTTTACATATTTTTTTTTTTAATTCGCCTTAACGTTTCTTTAACATCTTTCGTCATTGGAGACGGGGGTTTACACTGAATTCGCTGGAAACTTACAAACGAGCTATCCACCTTAAACTTACCTAGCCTGGGTTGGGCTGGACAAATAGCTAGCATCACGAGGGCGCGAACCTCGCTGGACTTTGCTTAACTTCAGTGATCTAACGGGAACTGGTGTGTATCCAACGTGCCATAGACGTTGGCTATAGATTATTGGTCAACCGATAATATGTTGTTGTTGTTGTTAACGTTCTCAACGACCCTCACTGTGTCTCCAGGCCAAGAAAGGCGGCTTCTCCAACAGGATCTGTCCATAATGCTGACGGCTCCAGATTAGTTGTAATTTTGTATCAACTACAAGTAAATTGATGAGTCACGAGCGCTTTCCTCTGTTACGACATCTTCTGGTGAGTTCACCAAATATAAGAATTTCTGATTAATTTTGTATCAACTACAAGTAAATTGATGAGTCTCGAGCGCTTTCGTCTGTTACGACATCTTCTGGTGAGTTCACCAAATATAATAATTTCTAATTACTTTTGTATCGACTACAAGTAAATTGATGAGTCTCGAGCGCTTTCGTCTGTTACGACATCTTCTGGTGAGTTCACCAAATATAAGAATTTCTAATTAATTTTGTATCGACTACAAGTAAATTGATGAGTCACGAGCGCTTTCGTCTGTTACAACATCTTCACTAGAAGATGTATCGACTACAAGTAAATTGATGAGTCACGAGCGCTTTCGTCTGTTACAACATCTTCACTAGAAGATGTATCGACTACAAATAAATTGATGAGTCACGAGCGCTTTCGTCTGTTACGACATCTTCATTAGAAGATGTAACATACGAAAGCGCTCGTGACTCATCAGTCTACTTGTAGTCGATACAAAATTAATTAGAAATTCTTATATTTCAAAATGACTACAAACATCATCAATAATTGAAGCTTAAAAGTACTATATCTTCACTTGACTAAAAATTAATTAGATGTTAAATTGAGCTAACTAGTTTCATGTTCTCCCGAACACATCATCAGAGCTTCAATTTAACATCTAATTAATTTTTAATCAAGTGAAGATATAGTACTTTTTACCTTCAATATGGTTTTACTTGACATAGTATCCCAATGTAACGAATTTAATCATCAATAATATTTCTTATTTGAACCGATAATGTTAGTGAACACCTCTGAACAAGATGAATGACCTTACCGGAAATGATCCTAAACGACGGCGCAAGTAATACTCACAGGTAAATCATTATTTGTGTTCCAAATCCCCGCAACCTGCCTCCTCTGCATTACTTGTTTAATATTTAATAATGCTGGTAGAGCGACACATCCAGCGTTAGTGAACACCTCTGAACAAGATGAATGACCTTACCGGAAATGATCCTAAACGACGGCGCAACTAATACTCACAGGTAAATCATTATTTGTGTTCCAAATCCCCGCAACCTGCCTCCTCTGCATTACTTGTTTAATATTTAATAAGGCTGGCAGAGCGACACATCCAGCGTTAGTGAACACCTCTGAACAAGATGAATGACCTTACCGGAAATGATCCTCAACGACGGCGCAACTAATACTCACAGGTAAATCATTATTTGTGTTCCAAATCCCCGCAACCTGCCTCCTCTGCATTACTTGTTTAATATTTAATAAGGCTGGCAGAGCGACACATCCAGCGTTCACACTGAAAATTAGCCAATCAAAAAATGAATCATCGTGTCCAATATGAGAGTGCAGTTCCTAAATAATTTTGCTGCTGAAGTTTTTAATTGTGAACGCTCACAATTTTCGGGGTATTAACACATGTTGTATAACAAGAGATTATGCAGGGTGTTTTAGTAGTGGAGAAAATAGAGAAGACAACAGGAAACCACCCTATCCAAACATATGTTGTATAACAAGAGATTGTGCAGGGTGTTTTAGTAGTGGAAAAAATAGGGAAGACAACAGGAAACCACCCTATCCAAACACATGTTGTATAACAGGGGATTAAATAAAGGAGAAGGGTGGTGGAATTTTTAAGAAAAAAAAAAAACTGTTTATTGGGCGGAGCAAAGCGTAGCCTTACACTCCCCACAAACTGCAAACTTTTGTTACCCTACTCCTCCGAAACTACTCAACCGATTTTTATAAAAAAAAAATTTCTTTATATTCTGCATATACCCAAGGGTGCATATATCTATTTTCAGAACGATATCTTTAACCGTTTCCGATTTTTTGGCCGATTTTCCGATTTTTTACCAAATTCAGAGAGTCACGGTCCGATACCTTAAATTTTGTCGCGACAACATATCAACTCATAGCGAAAAAGTTTTAGGTGGCCTCTCAATACTTAATTTAGGACATAGTTTACTAAATTTTGACAAACCATTCCAGAGTTACAAGTTCGAATCCGGAATCGGGCAAAATAAAATTTAGAAAATACTAATTGTTTAGCCAAAACGGTGAGAGATATCAAATATATAGTATATATATAACAATAATAATAGAACTCAATGTAACGATAAATATATATATGTGTGTGTGTCTATGTATCACTAATTGTGTAGCCAAAACGACAAGACATATCAAAAAATTGTTGAGAATGCCCCCCCCCCCCGAAATTATAGGCTAAAATTTGAGATGGCTCCGCCCGTTTTTGTCCACGGACACACCTAGTAAGTATACAACCCTTTGTGTGAACTACATGCGTTTACTTGACGAATAAGTGAACGTATTTGTTTGCAATTAAGTTTCGTTCTTTCTCAAAACGTATTCATTTGCAATTAAGTTCCGTTCTTTCTCAAAACATATTCGTTTGTAATTAAGTTTCGTTCTTTCTCAAAACGTATTCGTTTGCAATTAAATTCCGTTCTTTCTCAAAAAGTATTCGTTTGCAATTAAGTTCCATTCTTTCTCAAAACGTATTCGTTTGCAAGTAACTTCCGTTCTTTCTCAAAAAGGTAAAAAAACATTTATCTTTTTCTATTGTAAGAAAAATAATGGTTCGTGTTTTACCTGACTGACAAAGGACTGTCAATGCTTAGTCCCAACAAACAACAAGCATCTCTAATAAATACGTCACTGATTTCAGACCATAATGTTGGTTCCAACAGGTGAGCGTATGGAGACCCAATGATGCCATGTGGAAGGTACATCAACATACCCATCAGGTTCTGCAGATCTGACGAAGAAAAAAAAAATATATATATATATATATATTGCTAAATCTAATTAAATTCGAACGAACTCATCAAGTTCAGTTTACAGAGATTTTTATTGCATTTTTTAAGACATCGGATGATAGAAAAAAAGATGATTGAACTCCTTGGAGATGAGAAGAAAGGATCCACAAATTAAATTTTTGAAGAAAATTTGTGAAGGTTCGGTTAATCATCAATATCTAGCTGAACGTGTATCCTTCAGGATACCAGATCCAAGGATCAGGTCTTCCGGAGGTATCTTATTCAAGGTCCCCAATCGTAGGGGAGGTGATCAATCAATAAACTCAATGTAGTGCGGGTAGAGGGGATAAAAATTATTTTCTTTGTTGAAGAGGTTTCTAACAAAGCGAGCCTGCAGTCTCTCTATGGATTTTATGGCAACCTTGGTTTGCGGGGTCCATACGATTGATCCGTATTCAAGAACTGATCGCACGAGGGCTTGGAACAGTAACTTGATAACATCTGGGTCATGTATCAATTTAGAAAATCTAAAGATCATGCCCAGTCTTGTATACCCTCCTCTTTTTGTAATGTCTTCAAAGTGAGCTTTGAAGCTAAGATTGTTTTCAAATATGAGGCCCAAATCTTTATATTGGGTCACATACCCTAGGGGATTGTTGTTTACGTTGTAGGTGTACTTTATCGAGCTGGACTTATTGGTGTAATTCATTACATAATACTTCTTAGGGTGAAAGTTTAGGCCTATAGTGGATAGCCAGCTACTGATAGTTGTCACGTCCTGCTGGAGGAGCTCACAGTTCTCTATGTTTCTGATGACCCTGAAAATTTTCAGGTCGTCAGCGTACAGCAGGACCCTGGAATATTAAACGTGTTCATGTATGTCATCATACGTAAGGATAAAAAGCAAACTAGAAAGCTTTGATCTTTGAACTACGCCGGACTTAATGTTCAAGTCCCCTGTAATAAAAGCCATGTCCCTATACAACAGTATGCCGGTGAAGCCGGAAAAACTCTAAGACGGTAAGGATCCCTCGGGCGTCAGTAATTGCTGCATTTGTGTCTGAATCTCGCCGACATAGATGTAGTGTAGACGCTATAATTATTATTTTTTTAAAAAAAGGTGTAAATAACTTCTGGAATTAAAAAAAGAAAAAAAAATATGACCTTTGTTCAATTTTCCTCTGGTCTGGAGAAATCTGGGTTTCCTGGGATGTGGCTACGAAGCTTCCTCTGGACTTCAAGCGCCAAAATATGGTTGGTATTGGGCCATGGTGTGTTTGAGGTCATATGTTTTCTCCTTTCAATTTCAGCATCAACTTAACGCCGTATTGGTAGCGGAGCAATACTTGCTATTGGATAGAGCTTGTCTATAGGAGTGGGCTTCAAACATCCTGCGATGACTCGAACGGATTCGTTCACGGCAATGTCCACATGTTTTGAATGGCCAGAATTTCTCCAGACTGGTGCTGCATAATATTCTCCTGCAGAGAAACACAACGCCAAGGCTAATGTTCTCAGAACATTCGGATTTGCACCCGTGATGACTCGAACAGATTCATTCACGGCAGTGACCACATGTTTTGAATGGCCAGAATTTCTCCAGGCTGGTGCTACATATTCTCCTGCAGAGAAACACAACGCCAAGGCTGATGTTCTAAGAACATTCGGATTTGCACCCGATGATGTACCGATCAATTTTCTAATCCTGTCGTTCCTTGATTCAACCTTATTTTTAGTGTCCAGACAATGTTGTCTAAAAGACAGACTGCGGTCCAGTTTGCAAGCCAGATATTTTGGCGTGGAGCAGTTTTCCAGTTGTTCGTCCTTCCAATTGAAAATGAAATGCACAAACCTGTGTCTTCCAGGGATTATCTACTTATTCACCTACATAGTCTACACCAGAGGTTCCCAAACAGTATTTTCTCATAGACCCCTTTCAAAATTTTCCTGGTTCCGGTAGACCCCCTGCAGTTACATTTCTACCATATTCTCAAAACTTGACAAAAAATGTAAAAATTAGATCCCGATTAGACCACCAATTAACAGTTTTCGAAAAAAAAAAAAAAAGAATTGATTGGTTAATTAATTAATTGATTGTGCTGTGAGTGGATGTCAAACAAGTTGATCAATCAAAAAATGTAATTTCATCTTACTTTACTATTTTGACATCTGATCACTCACAGTAAAAGAAACCAATCAGTTCTCAATTATTCTATTTAGAAGAACGGGGGAGTTTCTCCCCGTTCTTCGGGGAGAAACTCCCCGAAGAACGGGGGGATTAATTTTACTTTTCTTTTCGACATTCCGGAAACAAATGAGTAGCGTTTATCCTTGGCATTCGTATTTATATTGGTGAAGTTCATGCAAGATTGCAAGCACACACCTACATTGATAGGTGAAGTCAAGCCAACATTTTAGTTTTTCACTATCGAAACCAGATAAATTTTCGTGGACCCCCGCTTACTAATTGTGAACCCTCATTTTTTGGTCACGCCAACGTAGACTCCCGTCGAGTCCCCCGTGGACCCCTAGGGGTTCACCTGGACCACTTTGGGAATCACTGGTCTACAATAATGTAATGTGTAAGAGGTTAGAAACCTCTCGAACATAATAATAGTTATTTTGAGATTATTTGGGCTGCCTACACTCAATCTCCTACTAAAGGATATTGTGGAGGTATCATGCTGCCATATTTGACAATCTTTAAACAAGAATTCTTCCATGATTCTTGATCGCATCAGTAACACAATCACATGATTTTCTCTCAGTTTGAGATTAAAAATAAATAAAATAAGGAACAAGCCTCAAATCCAAAGTTTGACATTAAAAATAAAGAAAATAAGGAACAATCCTCAAATCCAAAATTTGAGATTATAAATAAAATCCAAAGTATGAGACTAAAAATAATTAAAAGAAAGAACACGCCTGAAATGTTACATTTGTGTTGTAACTTGGTTCCTTCGTTACCAACTTACCCTTTTCATGTTTGTTGACAAACTGACTCAGATATTGTTTTGCGTACAACACGGCTTCACTTTGGGCTGTTACACCTTTCTGTACTAATGATATAAATTGCAACTGATGGAGTTTGAACTCTAACGAAGAATTCTGAAAAGCAAACAATTTACTGTATGAGCCCAAATTTTCTTTTCAGTACTTAAAAATATCTATTGGAAAAACAAGCATAAACTTTAAAACTAGATATTATGAAAATATAAATGATAGAAATAAAGAAAATAATGATCTCAGTGCTTGAAATTCTTTTTACATTTAAAGAACAATATAAAAGATACCAATATTAAGAAACTGAAAAATAATATAAATGAACATCTAAATATAATCCGAATTTCTAATAAATAATCATAATGAAATTAATACTAATGAATAATGAAGCTCATGAAATTTATACATTATTAAATAATCAAATGAATAATTATAATAAAAGAATGTCTTTAGTGACTTTATGGTTTTTTTGTGTTGAGGAAAGATTTTAAATATTTAACCCTAGGATTGCCAAGCTCTATTTAGTTACGTGCATTGCCAGGGGGGGGGGGGGTACAAAGTACCCGCAAACAAAATAAAAGATAAAATTATTTTTTTATTACAATAAGTCGCTATTACTTTATTATAAACTAAAAAAATAAAAACTAATTATTATCTTACACAAAAATAAATACATTTTTATATCTTACACAAAAATAAAACTAATTATTATCTTACATAAAAATAAAATTAAATCCCAGGAATAAAATAATGTAAATGAAAATAAAAAAAAATCGCTAGACCCTAGGAAATCTATTCTGAACCAGAACTTTGTCCTTCCTGACATCCCACACAGACAAATGTCTTTTGACAGTATTTACGCACACTTATTTCTTACATGTGGTACATAATTAGACATTTTATGGTAACTTTTAATGGTAGCTTTAGACAATCAATGTATTGGTTACATGCATTGTATAAAGTATCCGGGCCCAAAGTTTGGCTTCAATATCATCCCTTAGAAGGCTTAGAACATACATATTTTTATATACTATGATGGAAAATATTGTTTGTGACAATTATAAAAGGTCTCATTAAAATAAGTATCATAAATTGATTACTATAAGCTTTTTGCTAAAAAAAAAAGCTTATAGTAATGAATTTATGACAATGCTAGGGTTAATTTTCGTCGAATAGACTTTTTCAAATTTAGAATCTAAATTTGAGAAAATCTAAATAAATTGAAATTGATAAAGCCAGTGACAATATTATATTCAAAAAAGTTTTAGAAATGGACAATAGATATTTTGATAGTACATCACGTGACCCTACACAGCACGCGGTGAATAATATTCAGTCAACTTCCATCTTCAGACTCGACTAGACTGATGATGAATCGAATGATTCGAAACTAGTTTCTTTATAAATAATTATAAATAGTGTTTTTGGTAAGTGTTGTATTTTAATTAATTTATTTAAAAGTTAATAGTACTTTAAAAGTATTTGGAGTCTAGATTGGACCACCCAATATATATATTTAACAGTTTGAACAATGGCTCATTCCTGTTAAATATTTGAGATGAATTTTTGAAAACTTGGCCTCCCCTCGTAGGAGAGGTAGCAGAAAGGCCTCCTCTGGAAAATCAAGCATGATGAATGGAGGCAAATAAAAGGAACTTTTAAGGTAGTTACTGCCTGAAAGTTTGGTTGAACTATTATGATGTCGTAACATCATAGAGAAATTAAAGTTAATTATTGTTAATTTTGGATTTCTTTTCAGTGGTACAGTAGAAGTTATACTTCTTTTTAAAAATAAATTTAATAATATTTCAAAAAAACATACTACCCCAACCGGGAGTGAACTCAAAACCTACCAACTATGAAACAGAGGCCTTGCCACTGAGCCACACTGTTGTATATAATATAGAATGAGAAAATACAATATTTAAATTTAACTCTCATAATTTTTTCATAATTTTGTGTTACACTTTTGGTAATTAATTTGTGTTACACTGATGCGGTGATAATTGTTACATGTGCGCGCGCATCTTAAAATTTCACTCTCATCATTTTTTTCATAACGCGCCTAAAGAAGTATAACTTCAAAAATCATCATGACGTTGCTTTAATAGAGTAAATTCTTGAAAATTAATAATATGGGTGGTAATACTTATGACAACTCCGAAACGTTTATGACTCATTTTTTATGTTGTTGTTGTTAACGTTCTCAACGACTCTCACTGTGTCTCCAGGCCAAGAAAGGTGGCCGCTCCAACAGGATCTGTCCATAATGCTGACGGCTCTAGATTAGTTGGGTTTGATGGACAGTTGAATGATGAATAGTTCTGGCTGCTCATGATTTACATCATAAGCAGCCAGCATAAATAGACGACAACGATCAGATACTTCAGGGTTTAGCAAGGATTTATATACCAACTCTTTGAGGAAGTATCTGGAGCAGCACGGCTGGGTCCAACGGAGGAAAAACACAGTGAGTTGTCGTCGGAACGGTGTCGATGGTCGTTGGCCGTGCCCGAGGGCACGGGTAGCCCCGGTACGAAGAACCAACAATCTTGGGGGCCACTTATTTTTTATCATCAGTTTCATTGCATCATATCTATGCATGCATTTTTCAAAGAATCATGAATACAACACAATTAAATGAATTACCTGAGCTTGAAGTTTTTCACGATGGACTTCTGCCCATTGTAAAGCTGGAGTAAGATCTTTCTTTTTGAGCGCGTCTAAAATTTTGTTAAGTTCTGTGAAAGGTTCTTTGTGGGCTGCATCTGTTTCAAGGCCGGCTTCCTATGAGAAAAAAATAGCGTAGAAAATGAATGAACAAATAATATAAAGAGAATAGAGATCAGTTATTTTAACTGATCTCTATTCTCTTTATATTATTTGTTTTAGGTTCATAGTTGACCAATTTCAATAGAGACATACCTTTGTTATGGAAAAGAATTCAGAACAATGGAACGTGTTATGTTTTTAAATCTTTTATGCCAGGGGTTCCCAAACTTTTTGGTATCGCGCCCCCCTTTCTTGAAATGAAAGCCTCCCACGCCCCTCTTTCCTTTGCATAATAAATTATGAATTGGTATGGATGTTGCTGAATGCTATTTCATTCAAAACGCTAATGTGTTGCTGAATGATATCTTATTCAAAACGCTAATGTGTTGCTGAATGATATCTTATTCAAAACGCTAATATGTTGCTGAATGATATCTTATGCAAAACGCTAATGTGTTGCTGAATGCTATCTTATTCAAAACGCTAATGTGTTGCTGAATGCTATTTCATTCAAAACGCTAATGTGTTGCTGAATGCTATCTCATTCAAATTTTCTAAAATAAAATTACCTTTGTAAAAAAATTGTTACTACTACTACTACATATGACCTGATCAGTCAAGTATGAATAATTTATAGCACATTTTCAAATTTAACTTACTTTAGCGAGCTCATCTGCCATCTCCAACATTCCTTGTCTGTAAAAATGTTTACATATGACCTGATTTAAAAGTGTTTCGTTTTCAGGACCTCCAAATATTTCTTCTTTGCTAATAGCAGAATAATCTGACACAAAATTCTGGAAATGGTACAGAAAAAAATCTGTAAGGGATAATATGAAGGGAGGATGAGGGTTACAATTAGGGCTTCCAATGCCGCAAATGCGGGATCCCGCGATTTTGCGGGATCCGCAAGCTCCAATCCCGCAAATCCCGAAAAAAAACATGACCTTAGGTATTTATTTTATCATTTTTACTTTCCTTATCCTATAAAAAGGAAAGTACTGTAATGGGCTGAAATTTTCGATGTCGAGTTTTCAATGCCAAACACGTTTTGGGGCCCCCAGAGCAATATTTCCCCAGTTTTAGCCATTGGTCCGTGGGTGTGTCTGTCTGTGAACAAAATGTTTCAAGAACGGAAAGTGCTAGAGTTTTATGCCATGAACGGCAAAATAAGCTTTTGGTGGAATTCGAATGTACCGTTGTCGGTTTTATGTCGCTTTTTAGTTGTTTCTGCATGAACTTTGGTGCCAGTTCATATCAATTTCATACAAGAAATTGAAATATACGACTTAGGTTCAATTGTAATATATCAAGAAGTGTAATATATAATTGTATTTCCTCTCTAGAGACTTCAAAACTTGTTTTGGCAATGAAAACCCGAAATTTTCAGCCCATTACAATACTTTCCTCTTTTTTTTATAGACAAAGAAAGTCGTGTGATGTTCACACCAGATTTTTATAAACACTTTGTTGATTGCAGTGAAAAAGAGGATGACATATTGCCTTTGAGATCAAAAAAATGATCAGAGCAAATATATATAAAAGCAGTTACCGTAGATTATTATTAGCTAGACCTATTCTTTTCTAGTGATCTGATATTGGTTCGTTTGTGAAGTTGACATTTGAGTGCTTTCCGAAAAGATTTCAGGATTACGAGGCACCGCGGCCGCGCCACAGTTATAATTTTTTTTTTTTTTAAATTCGTGTAAACATATTAGTAGACATTATCATATAAGTCATATAACTATAACCAATAAACCATTTTTAAATATTTGTAGCATGGTTATCATAATATGTAATGAATAGATTGAGTTGTAAGTAAATTTTTTATTTTAGGGGCCCCGCGCGTGCTTGACCGGGCCTGGGCCTGATACATTTGGCTGATTTTTAACAGAGCAAACTACTAATGTGAAAGGAACAAACAAGTCTCTCGCCGACTAATGAAACAGCGCACCTTGTCAATAGCTTTCCCAACTTTGGACACAGTGCTGTGAAGATCTCTATGGTCGGCTGCCAACCTGACAACCGTATCTTTGACTTTCTGAATTGATTCCTGTAAAATTTGAATCTGTGCACTTGTGAGTTCATGATCAGGCGGACCTAAAAATAAAAATAGTAGATTCTGTATTAGTAAATAAGTTCTCAAAAACAATCAAGCTGGCTACATCATCCCAATAATGACTAAAAAAAAAAAAAATAGATTATTCGAATGATCAACATCAGATGTATCAGACATTCAGCTCTAAATATTTTTATCTGCAGCTTGAGTTTTCTCGATTAATAATAATTGAGGGTGTGATGCGTTATGAGTATGAAAATTATTTGTAAAGATTAGCTCATATACTGAGCCAAAAATTAAAGAAATCGTATGAGATGGTTTTAGGTTGTGTGCAAACCCAAGAGCAAATTTCAATTATACGCTCAGTGGCTCTTATGTTTGCGAGGGACTCGAAAAAAAATCCTAAAAAAAGCTTGGTAAAACTTCCGAATCGCGGCTTTTTCGAAAAATTAACTTTTTTTTTTAAAATGGCTTGAAATGGCCTATTTTCAAGAAACTTTTAACGAATTTTTCGGGCGCGAGGTGTTTTGCGTTGTTTTTTAACGAGTCTTTTATGGACCCATAAATCGAAGCATGGCCGATCAAAACGTTTCCTAACCTCTCTGGGAAGGCGTTAAGATGAACGTCCCCCCTCCCCAGAGAGGTTAGGAAACGTTTTGATCGACCATGCCTCGATTTATGGGTCCATAAAAGTTTTATTTAGTCGGTAAAACTTTTCTACAATGCAAAACACCTCGCGCCCGAAAAATTTGTTAGTTTCTTAAAAATAGGCCATTAATTTCTCGAAAAAGCCGCGATTCGGAAGTTTTACCAAAAGCTTGATTTTCCAGAATCTTCGGATTCGATTTATGATCGAACGAAGTGAGGTCTAGTTTTTAACACCACCCTTTTTCTTTTGATCGTTTGTCCTATTGAACCAAGATAACTCTAGAACAATTATGATGAAATTTGGTATGGGTGTTCATTATATTCATAGAATTGGCTGACAGGTTCTTAGGCCCAATTGGGCCACCCGGGACCTCATGGCGGCCATTTAATGTGAGTGAGGGGTGAATATGTATTTTAGGGTAACTTTTCAAAAATGCTCGAAAAGAAAGACAGACATGGCCGTGAAAACGTTTTCTAACCTCTCAATTTTTTAAGCCAAGGTCTGTTACGGCCCCCTTAACCCAATTAGAGAGATTAGGAAACGTTTTTACGGCCATGCCTCTCTTTTTTTTCGACCATTTTTGAAAAGTTACACTAAAATATATATTTACCTAGTGAGGTCTACAGTTCAAAGATCTACTAGTATCTAGGTTAAAATATCTGTACAAGATGAACTTTCATGAGTGAGAAAATGAAAGTTTTCCGCAATCAATAAACACAGGAAATGAAATAGCAAGAATTTAAAACAAAAACAAGTCCTCACGATGGCTGGTTCTACGCACCAGGAGGACCTGAAACGCATACCATCACAGTTCCATCCAAGGGCCATCAAATTTTTTTCTTTAAACTCATATCAATCTGTGTCTACCACTTTAATTAATCATGCATCTATAAATTGGAAGAACGGTTGATTTTGTGAGAAAACCCGCTACTACTACTACAACAACAAAAACACAATTGCTTACATTGTTCAATTTCTTGTTTTAAGTTTAGAATATATTGGGCAGTGTCATCTATTGTCCGATGAGCATGTTCTTGAATCAAATTGAATTTTGTTAACACTTTATCCACTTCTCTATCAACATTAATACACGCATCCATCCCGAACAAATATAATAATCGACCAATCCAATTATCTATCAACTTTTTTTTTTTTTAATTGTTCAGCAAATAATGATTTTTGTTATCAAATTTTGAAGCTGGAAAACAAAACAAAACTTTGTTGTATCAGAGAGTTTTCTTTCTTTCAAGCTGTCACAAAAAGATTTTTTTTTTTAATATATAAATTAATAAAATTTGAGCAAAAACTATCTACTGGTACTTAAGAAGAAATTTAATTACACAAAATTTTTACAAGCTGTTTAAAACAAAGAACACATACAATGGAAAGGGGAAATGAAATAGTTTATTTTCGAATTCGGTAGTATGATGGGTAATTATAATTTTAAAATTTATAAAGGTTTCCTTATTTCCTAAAATATTGAAGAAAATTGATTGTACCTAGATACTTTTACGTTTTGTTTTCAATTCTTAAAATTTAACAATGTTTTTATTCTTTATTATTATCTCTGCTTTCTTTATCAATATTATTTATCATTAAAAAGTATGTGCCGGGTTGCCAGCTTCATGATTCCAAAATTTCCGTACTTTCAACACGATTTTTTTCCGTACTCACAATAGACGTCTCCGTGGCAGAGTGCGCATCACACTCGGCTTGCACCACGAAGGTTTCGGGTTCGATTCCCAGACGGGTCGAAAATTTGAAAAAAGTTTTTTCGAATTTTCTACATGGTCTGGTTGTGTTTGGGGGTAACTCAGGCTCCTGAGGACAATTGAGTAGCTATAGTAATAGCGTCAAGTGGTAGCATTATAAGGAAATTGTTAAAGTGTAGCTTAGACTTAGTGATATTGGAGTGAATGTTGAAAATACCTTGTAATGCTATGATGCCCACAAACATTGTGACATAGTAACACAAGGAAATATACACTTACATTTACACATAGAGAGATTTTGCAAATTTATCGGAATACGAAAACCATTGCGAAAACGATGTTGTGTCGAATAATATTGAAGAAAATTGATTGTACCTAGATACTTTTACGTTTTGTTTTCAATTCTTAAAATTTAACAATGCTTTTATTCCTTATTATTATCTATGTTCTCTTTATCAATATTATTTATCATTAAAAAGTATGTGCCGGGTTGCCAGCTTCATGATTCCAAAATTTCCGTACTTTTAACATGATTTTTTTTCCGTACTCACAATAGAGAGATTTGGCAAATTTATCGGAATACGAAAACCATCTCGAAAACGATGTTGTGTCGAGTTTTCGTCTCTGCGCATTACAAAAATTATCGGAGCTCGGTTTTCGTTTTGGGACTCACCATATCCTTAGTTTTCCTTATATCCTATAATATTGAAGACCAGATACTTTTACGTTTTGTTTTCAATTCTTAAAATTTAAGAATGTTTTTATTCTTTATTATTATCTCTGCTACGTTTTGTTTTCAATTCTTAAAATTTAACAATGTTTTTATTCTTTATTATTATCTCTGCTCTCTTTATCAATATTATTTATCATTAAAAAGTATGTGCCGGGTTGCCAGCTTCATGATTTTAAACTTCCGTACATTCAACATGACTTTTTTCCGTACTCACAATAGAGAGATTTCGCAAATTTATCGGAATACGAAAACCATCTTGAAAACGATGTTGTGTCGAGTTTTCGTTCCTGCGCATGACAAAAATTATCGGAGCTCGGTTTTCGTTTTGGGACTCCCCATATCGGGCTACTTTTTTCGTAAACGAAAAGAAAACTAGCTGAGAAAATCCCGCGTAATTCACTTATGATAATGAAATCTTCTTTTCTGGCAAGTGTTCATTTTTTTAATTCTTTTTCATGCAAGTATATATAAATTAATAAAATTTGAGCAAAAACTATCTACTGGTACTTAAGAAGAAATTTAATTACACAAAATTTTACAAGCTGTTTAAAACAAAGAACACATACAATGGAAATAGTTTATTTTCGAATTCGGTAGTATGATGGGTAATTATATAATTTTAAAATTTATAAAGGTTTCCTTATTTCCTATAATATTGAAGAAAATTGATTGTACCCAGATACTTTTACGTTTTGTTTTAAATTCTTAAAATTTAATAATGTTTTTATTCTTTATTATTATCTCTGCTCTCTTTATCAATATTATTTATCATTAAAAAGTATGTGCCGGATTGCCAGCTTCATGATTCTAAACTTCCGTACTTTCAACATGATTTTTTTTCCGTACTCACAATGACTAAAATTTAGCCCTATGAAGTTTATAACGAGGAAAGAATGTATGCGTTGAAATCGCAGGACAATTTTGAAACGAATTTGGGTCTTAGCTTTCGCGCTGAGAATTTGAATGTACCCTGTACAGAGCTGGATGACTCCGGGGAGAACCGTAGGGTCCCATAGTTGTGGGATTTTGGGGATTTTTGTCTCTCTGCTCTCTTTATCAATATTATTTATCATTAAAATGTATGCGTTGAAATCGCAGGACAATGTTGAAATGAATTTGGGTCTTAGCTTTCGCGCCGAGAATTTGAATGTACCCTGTACAGTGCTGGATCCTGAAAACGGCACCTGGTAGAGAATCCTGGACAAGAAACGAGGGATTTTCGAACACGCGGGATTTTTCCCATTTGCAATGTCTGCCGCCTGTTTTGTTTTTAACTTTTTATGTTGACTTGTTAGCTTTATTGACATATTAAACCACTCCAGACAGGTTAGGAAACGTTTTTACGGCCATGTCTTGATGAGCATTATTGCTTGAGCCCGACACTTTTTGGAGTAAAAAGGGGAGAAATATTAAGAATATCAGGGGATTAAAAGTGGTGGGATTTGGGAAAAAGGGATTTTTCCTGTCCAGGATTCTCTGTCATATGCCGCACTCCTGGATCCTACGTACTTTTAGGGGAAAAGAGCAACCTAGCGTTAATAATAATTATTTAGCTAGCTGAACGTTTTTCTTGATTGCAAGCTTCGAAATGAAACAATAAAAATATTTAAACTCAAAGGTAATAAATGAGCAACGCGCGGAAAAGAGTCCAAAGATCTTTTCACGAATCCAGCACTGAAATTTTCAATTAAAAATGTAAACAAAGATGGGAGCCCGATAGCGGTAAATTTCAATTTTTTTTGAAAATTTAAATCGATAGGTATTTAAGTGGCGATAAAAACATTTAAAAAAAATGAAAACACTATATAACATCATAATTAGATATAAACCATCAATTAAATTTCCGAACATGTTCCGCAAAAAATATCCGCTAGAAATACCAACTCCGGAAGTTATTCCCAGCTGGCTATTCAGTTGTACAAATCTCTGTTTTCACTGTATAAAAATCATTTGAAAGACTTAGACTTACTGATTTCAGCTTAATTTAGGTATAGTAGGTACAATTATTTACAAAATAGGCCTTAATTATCTTAATATTTTCAAATCCCATTCTTGTACTGTTTTTACAATCTTTTTACAATCTAACAGTACAATCTTGTACTGTTTTTCTTATATACCTATATGTAAACATGTGTGTATCTTATTTTTTGTAAAATATATAAGACCTCTATTTTGACCGTGGTGGTAAAGGGACAGTGCCAAGAAGTCTAGACAGGTTACATCCCAAAGGTACGTCCAACACCTGGTACCAGGCAACACCACCGTAAATGTGACTGTTAAGAAGTCTAGACAAGTTACATCCCAAAGGTACGTCCAACACCTGGTACCAGGCAACACCACCGTAAATGTGACTCTGTTAAGAAGTCTAGACAGGTTACATCCCAAAGGTATTTTTTTTCGTCCAACACCTTATACGGGCTGCACGGGTCCTGAACCGGGGAAGAGCGTTTGGCAACCCCTTTCAAAAAAAATAAAAATATAATTTTTTTAACTATCTTTTTTTTCATTTTGGACCGTTTTACATACGCAATAGAGACATGACCGTAAAAGAACCTAGACTGCACTGTAAATGCGACTGTGCCAAGGAGTCTACACAGAGTTACATCCCAGATGGAAGAGAGTTAACACAGCACAACTAGCGTCGCCAAACTTGTCTCTGCTTTCAGTTTCCTATTTCTCCCTGATCCAGTCAAACAATAAATCATGGATATGTCTATTTATAAAAGTTATATATTTTGGGATAATTATACTGAAAATGACAATGGTTAACCCGTGAGTGGTCGCGTTCCGCCGTAGAACGCCATCGGTCTACTACAGACATTTTTTCTCACATCTGGTTTTGCTGCGTTTTCCTTTCTTTTCGAAGAAAATTCTGATTTTTTTTTTCAAAGAATTTGTTCAAAATCTTCTTTGATCTATATCTGAAGCAATTTCAGCAAGTTTATTTTCCAATAGTACCCAGTTCTATCCCCTATTTTGGCACTTTTGATGTGAGAAAAATTCTCACATCGACTGCCTCAGACTACTTTCCGACTGCCTCAGGCAGTTGAAATGCAATGTATGTCGGCAATTTTTTGTGAGCACAAAATAAATCATAATTTGAACAGCTACTGAGAGACCTGACAAGTTGGAGCCAATAATTACAAAGTTATTGCGTTTTTGCCGACAGTGTGAGAAAAATTCCCTATAGGAGATCACTCATGGGTTATTAAAGTGATAATTCCTTCTTTATAGCAAAGTATAGGGTGCGGCTCGGAAATGCTTTTTTTTTTAAAACGCTCATAAAAACGAAAGTATTATAGATACAGAAAAAATATTTTTTTAATTGAAAGACAAAGGTCGGAATTTTATTTTCAAGTGGTTTTGAATACAATATCTTGAAGGTGATGGCCGCCATTGTCGATACATTGCTGAAGATGATTTTGAAAATTTCTGTGTACACGTTCCAATATTTCAAAGGAGATTTGTTCAATTTCTTGACGAATGAATATCTTTAGCTCAACAAGATTTGTTGGACGATATTTGAAAACTTCAGATAGCCCCGCGAAAAAAAAAATCACAAGACGCGAGATCCGGCGAGCTTGCCGACCAAGGAAGATCACCCGGACTTGAAATCAGGCGTCCAGGAAACATTTCTCTCAAAGAAATTAAACTTAGAGGTGAAGAAATATTCCACAAAAACGGAAAAATGAAAACTTGTGTTTTCCAAGAGAAAAAAGCCACTGTTTAAATTTTTTTCACAAAATCAAAAAATTCCATTAGTTTTGCGTTCAGGGAAACTAGCCCCTTCAACCTACGATTTTTCGTTGCGATACAGGAGCATTTTCAAAAAAAGGGCATTGCCGAGCCGCACCCTGAATACTATTAGCACGGGAACGGACATGCCTCTAAGGCGTCAAGCTATAGACCGTAGTCATTTATAAACTTAAACGTTTTAGAAATTTTCTTAAAACATTTGGTTTCTCTTCAAATACACAATTGTATGGTTGTTCTGCGTTCAAATAGGCATTGACCAAGCGATCATATTTCTCCATGAACTCCTTATTATCCATGATGTCTCCTACTTTGGCGATATCTTTTAAAAGGGGATATGAATTAGGAGGAGCTCGACGCACTTTCCAGCGAGGCACGACTTCAAGGTCATAATAATCCATTTTCTTATTCCAAAGTACTCTTGGCGGTGGTAATACATGTATATATTCTGTCTTCTTCTTTTTTTGAATAATTAACGCCGCATGTTTATAGCTCTTATTTAAAATCTAAAACAAAGGAATTATTATTATTTTCGGAGTACATACATGATGACACAAGCCACCGAGGGGAGCAATTAACCCTAGCATTGCCAAGGGCGGGGGGTACAAAGTACCCGCGTTTTAGCAAAAAGCTTATAGTAATCAATTTATGATACCTATTTTAATGAGACCTTTAATAATAGTCACAAACAATATTTTCCATCATAGTATATAAAAATATGTATGTTCTAAGCCTTCAAAGGGATGATATTGAAGCCAAACTTTGGGCGCGGGTACTTTGTACCCCCCCCCCCCTTGGCAATGCATGTAACCAATACATTGATTGTCTAAAACTACCATTAAAAGCTACCATAAATTGTCTAAAGTGTCTAAAATGTCTAATTATGTACCACCTGCAAGAAATAAGTGTGTGTAAACACTGTTAAAAGACATTTGTCTGTGTGGGATGTCAGGAAGGACAAAGTTCTGGTTCAGAATAGATTTCCTAGGGTC
>CM022878.1:1007574-1025236 GCA_012654025.1 Pachypsylla venusta | reverse complement strand
TCCCTTATCCAAAAACGATTCCCCAAAAATTGTTAATCTTGAATGTATTAAATCTTTAGCGTTTCTCGTGTTGTATGAGTGTGCCATTGTTGGTAAGAAATGTTTATTTTTATGAATTAAGAGGCACATGTCTAATATTATCTGACCATATAATGTTAATATTCTTTTTTCAATAAAATATTCCCTGCAATTAGCTATGTCCTCAAGGCCATAGACAGCGCGAAGAGCTCTTTTTTGGAGGATAAATAGAGATTGATGAGAAGGCCCCCAAAAAGCAATGCCATAGCTCATGATTGAATGAAAATATGAAAAGTATGTGATACGAGCTGAATTTTCTCCAAGATGGCTTCTGATGGATTTTATGGCAACTATAGAAGATGTGTAATTGATGTGTAATGCTGCCACTGGGTGCTGCCCTTCAGGTGGATCCACAAACTCAAGTAATTTATACAAACCAGTTTGTGCAAATTATTTGAACGTGTGGACTCACTATTACAAAGAGCTAGGTACTCATGGTCATCACGAGATTTGTACTTGCCAGTTGCCAGAAATTGAAGCTGGACCTCTCAGTGTAAAGCCCAATTTTATTATATGTAGAGATAAACACTTCTTTCTAAATATTTAGGATCACTACAGAAAAGGAAGGTTATGTTGTTTACAAATCCAATAACAAAAAATATATTTATCTTAATATATAAATTAGTATCGTTTTCAAAAGGTACCTATGTAGTTCTATTTCACGATTCACATTATAATTTCGGAGTCGGAGTTAGTCGCTTTCCGACTCCAACTCCGACTCCTATGAATGAAAAAATGCCAGATTATATCCTATCAATCTATTTCCACCATAATACTAACAAAATCTATTCCCACCATAATACTAACTTTAGGTCTTGTAAATTGATATTTGACACAGTGTCGTTAAGTTACTGTTCCAAGCCCTCGTGCGATCAGTCCTAGAGTAAGGATCAATCGTATAGACCTCGTAAACCCAGGTTGCCAATGATTGTGGTTACCGCAAAGGCTGTCCGAAAAAAAACTTTTCTCTAGCCTTAAGGTGTGTAACTGTTTACATTTAGACATAGATGTCCACCTCAGGCTCCTCTAATTAAATCTGTCGCCATGTTCTATAAAATCTGACTTATTTATTTCAGTGATCCTTTTATAGAGTCTAGCGAAGAAAGAAAGCCATCACTGATAGATGTGGACTTGGATTTGTCGGCCTATGCTAATGCTAAGAGGTAATCAATTACAGACCCACCACTTTCCTACTAGGTTTATATCTTGGTATCTTTATATATAAATCAGAAATTTGTGTGTACCTATGTATGAGGGTAGCCAGCGCAAAAGAGGACGAGTTTTGGTTTTGCGTGTGTCCTACCTTGTCTCTCCTTTATACCATAATTTGCACTATAAAATTATTCCCTAACGAGGAGGACAATTTGCTTAGAAAAAAATATTTTGTAACGATCATTTGGTGGCTGCTAAATTTCTAGCGAGGTTTTGAGCAACAATCGGCATGAAGTCAACGTCTTAATAAAAAAAAAACGCATGTGGTGTAAAATTTGATATCAATGACGTCATCACCTGATATTTCAATCAAGGACGTTGAGTTTGGTGGAAAAAAACTCCCCCATTGATATCGATAGTTATTTATTTAATGCGTGAGTTGTTTTTATGTTAAAACAGAACATCGATGGTCATTCTGTGGTTTAAAACTTTTTTTTTTAAAAAAAAAAAAACGTTTTTTATGCCAACCCTGTTAGTAAGTCATAATTCGTTTGGAAGAAATTACCCCTTCCGAAACAGTGATACTGGAATATTGTCCAAATGCGACACTAACACGAATAATTAAGTATACATAAAAAATGCATTAACTAGTGTAATTGAATTTCAGATATTTTGATATGAAAAGATCTGCAGCCAAAAAACAACAGAAGACAATTGAATCTACGTCAAAAGCTTTAAAATCAGCGGAGAAAAAAACGAAACAAAAGTTGAAAGATGTTCAAACCATAACCAATATTAACAAAGCAAGAAAAGTGTACTGGTTTGAAAAGTTCTACTGGTTCATCTCATCAGAAAACTATCTGGGTAGGTTGTTCGTTAAAAACTTAACTCTTACCCAAGAGGTCTACCATAACCACCAATAGGGACTTCACAGGAGATTGGTTCTACGATCCAAGACCTCTTGGCAATTTTTTTACGACCAAAGAATGTCTTCTGACGACGATATTCCCTATATGTTTAGACTATGGAGTGGTTGATCTCAAATGGCAAATAACGGTTTTCAATATTGATGTCTAAAAGGAGAATGGTAAGAGGTAGAGATTTGAAATTTTGTATGTATATCATATTTAGGGTCTCAGTTAGCTCCGAAACTTTTGTGTTCAATCAAATATACCACTGGCGATTTTTACCGTTTTAAAGCTGTTTTCATTAATCCTGTCTAAAATGAGAATGTTAAGAGCCAGAGACTTCAAATTTTGGTAGGTATGTCAAATTTAGGGTCTAATTACGCCCCAGATTTGGAATAGTCACGAGACCCCCCCCTCGATTTTTTTTTGGGGGGGTATTTTTTTGCCAGAAATATAATAAACCCATGTGTCACTTTTCAATAATGAACCTTTGGAATCGTCACAAAAAAAATACCCCCTCCCTCAAAATTTGATATACGTTTCAAGCTACGCAGAATTCAAAAATCGAATGAAAAAAACCGTTTGTCCGCCGCACGCCGTACGCCGTGATGGGCACTTTTGCCACTTAGCGTTGTGTATTTTTTTTGCCAGAAAAATAATAAACCCATGTGTCACATTGGCAGACTTTTTTTTTTTTTTTTATTTTTTACTTATAAGTGTTCAGAAGATTAAAAATGGAATCACTAAGTAAACATAAAACATGTCGTACCTACTCATGACATCATTATTTTATGCGTAAGAACATATCTTGTCAAAAGTATCATGACTCATAACCTTCAAGTAACCCCTCACAATCTTGAGCTCGAATTTCCTTTATGGAAAGAAGGAGATCAAGCATGAACTTACTCCTTTATGTCAAACTACNAGACTTTTTTTTTTTTTTTATTTTTTACTTATAAGTGTTCAGAAGATTAAAAATGGAATCACTAAGTAAACATAAAACATGTCGTACCTACTCATGACATCATTATTTTATGCGTAAGAACATATCTTGTCAAAAGTATCATGACTCATAACCTTCAAGTAACCCCTCACAATCTTGAGCTCGAATTTCCTTTATGGAAAGAAGGAGATCAAGCATGAACTTACTCCTTTATGTCAAACTACGGTTTTAATAGGATTTTCTAAACAATGTTGTTTTTTTTCCTTTCTAACTGTTAACTCACCATCTGCTTTTTGGTTGGTTTTAGTGATTGGTGGACGTGATCAACAACAAAATGAGCTTCTTGTGAAGGAGATCAAGCATGAACTTACTCCTTTATGTCAAACTACGGTTTTAATAGGATTTTCTAAACAATGTTTTTTTTTTCTTTCTAACTGTTAACTCACCATCTGCTTTTTGGTTGGTTTTAGTGATTGGTGGACGTGATCAACAACAAAATGAGCTTCTTGTGAAGGAGATCAAACATGAATTGCAAGAACTTACTCCTTTATCTCAAACTACGGTTTTAATAGGGTTTTCTAAACAATGTTTTTTTTCCTTTCTAACTGTTAACTCAACATCTGCTTTTTGGTTGGTTTTAGTGATTGGTGGACGTGATCAACAACAAAATGAGCTTCTTGTGAAGGAGATCAAACATGAATTGCAAGAACTTACTCTTTTATATCAAACTCTGGTTCGTTTTAATAGGGTTTTCTAAACAATATTTTTTTCCTTTCTGTTAACTCACCATCTGCTTTTTGGTTGGTTTTAGTGATTGGTGGACGTGATCAACAACAAAATGAGCTTCTTGTGAAGAGATATATGAAGGCTAATGACATCTATGTTCATGCTGACATCTCTGGTGCTAGCAGTGTTATAGTTAAAAATCCAACCTCTGATCCAATACCTCCAAAAACTCTTACTGAAGCGGGCATTATGGCTGTGTGTTACAGGTAATTTACAGAACGAGATGAGGTCTGGTTTTAATAATACAATTTTTCTTATTATTTACAAATTTATATTATCCTATTGTTAACTTTAAAAAACACTACCGTTATTTATGACGAGGATTCACTTACTTTTTCACTTCCGACTCGAGTTTCGTCTACTTCGTAGACAATTATCCTTGAAAATGTCTACGAGGTAGACGAAACTCGAGTCGGAAGTGAAAAAGCAATTTTTCTTCTGTTTGTTAGTTTGTCTTTTTGTACCACGATAACTCTCCAACGGCTTATCCGATTTTAATCAAATTTGGTATTCATAGAATTAGCCCCTTTTGATTTTTGGTCCTTCACGGTGGCTATTTTAAGTGAGTGATTTCTACAGTACAGTGCTACTGCGTGTCAATGGCCTTAATGAAGTTTATTGTATTCTAAAATACTAACTGTTTGCCCGTGCTTCGCTACGGTTACGAAATTCAACAACAATTTTGAGATTGCGACATTAAATCTTCTCAAGTTTGGATTTTTGGTGGAACCGACCCCCCAGGAAGAGCACGGCTCCTATTTGAAAAAATTCAATAGTTTATTCAAGGATATGACTTTTTGTACTGCGGAAAACCTTCGTATTAAATTTCATCTTTCTCCTTTCTTGCTCATCCCAAACTGATGCATCTGTAACAAAAAAATTATCACCACATCAGTGTAACATAAAATTATTACCGCATAGTGTTAACACAAAATTAAAACAAAGATAAAGTAGTTATGAAAAAATGATGAAGATGGAGTTAGTTATGAAAAAATGATGACAGTTAAATTTAAATATTGTATTTTCTCATTCTATATCCATAGAATATTGTGGCTCAGTGGCAAGTAATCTGCTTCATGGTTGGTAGGTTTTGAGTCACTCCCGGGTGGGGTAGTATCTGTTCTTTGCAATATTATTTAATTTATTTTTAAAAAGAAGTATAACTTCTCTCGCGCGTACATAAGTACACACACCCATTTTTTTTTTTTTCTCTTACTGTGGAGCGATAACATCTTTGTTTACGAACTACTATGAAATATGATTTGGAGACCACAAAAAGTTAACAGTCAGTACATCTGTGGACATGAAGTGATCTTTTTTTGGTCTTAATTTGTTCAATTGATTTCATTTCAGTGTTGCATGGGATGCTAAAGTTGTAACAAATGCGTGGTGGGTCAGAGCTGATCAAGTGAGTAAAACAGCACCCACAGGAGAATATTTGACTACAGGCAGCTTTATGATTCGAGGACAGAAGAACTTTTTTCCTCCTTGTCAACTTGCCATGGGCATTAGTTTTCTATTTAAGCTAGAAGAGAGTTCTGTTGGAAGGTAGAGAATAATCTTATTCTTTCCTTTTTTTTTCGACGAATTGACGAGTGGCAAACCTATTTTTACAATGTTAAAAAAAATTATATATACATAACAAAAACATTTAAACTAATAGTTCAATCATCTAAGTGCCGATTTTGTAACCTTGAAGAGTCCTCTAATCTCTTCCAAGCCGCAGTTGAATAAATCGAGGTCCGCACCGCAAGCAGCGTTACCAATTCTCTCTATTCGACAAATGGGAGAATTTCGACCTATGTTCGTTTTACTTCTTTACAATATTTGAGGTTCCGTTTGCTTCTTTTAGCAATTCAGAAGCATGATATTGGTTAGTGGTGTAGTGCTAAGACTCTGACTTGTAAGCAGTAGAGCTTGGGTTACAACCCAACTGAACCATGATTTTTTTCTCATGAATATGAGATATTTACCACGTATTGGTAGTTTTTTCGTTGATACTTTGTAGTGGACATAACCCTATTTAGAGCTGGAGTCCTAACACATAGGGATTTTCTACTTATTATAAGCCGCGCTTACACGAGGCCAGTAGGCAGTCCAGCTGACTGGCGCCAGCTGAGTGGAGTGACTGGAAGCCAGCTGACTGGCGACAATAACCGTTTAGACGTAGCCATTTGACCGGCGTCAGTTGGAGGAGGAGAGTGCATCCTCAAGCCTTACCCGCGTTCAACTAAACAACATTTTTCGAGATTTTGTAAGCAAGAAGAACTCGACAAGAAACGAGAGTGGACAAGAAAATGGATTTTACGGAGGGATTCATCTGGGGCCTCATCTGGACAACACCGAAATCCTCCAACTCCATTTCGTCGGCAAGCTCTTTGAGGGCTGTTTCACGAGCGTATTTATTTTTATATAAGTTATGAAACTGGTTCCACAAACACTCTTTTTCCTTGTAGGCTTCTACAAACTTCACCTCACTTTTTCGACGACATATTTCAAACGTTCACGACAAAACACAATGGATAAGTACTTTTTTAGTGATGCGCACTGGACAGGTCGCTGGAATGGGCTGGCGGGAGTCGTTCACATGCTTCCAGTGGTCACGCCACGCTCGTTTTCTTGGAGGGGGAACTGGACTGGTGCGAAATAAAAAAAACTGGCTTGAGGCCAGTTTTTTTCCGCTGGACTGGATTTCCAACTGGCCCCAGTCAGCTGGACTGCCTACTGGCCTCGTGTAAACGCGGCTTTTTAGTGATGGTTTATCAGTACAAAGAAAGGGTGTTCAAACCAGGAAGGGCTAATTGATTTCTCTGTGAAATCATGTTATTTTATTTTATAATCTTACTGCTGTTGAATCTGATGGCAAGTATCCATCAGATGCACCATCAGCAAAATAGTATAAAAAATGTCACTTTCTTCCCATCAGCATCAGTGATGGTCCGCTCAGAACATCCCTGTGCTCCCGTGACAATCCCCATCATACTAAAAGACACCCATACTGGGTTCTTTTGCTCGCTGATGGTTATTTTAGTATTTTTTTTTTCCTTTAGACATAAAGATGAAAGAAGAATTCGTTCCCTAGAAGAAGAAGCAGAAGAAACGGCAAGAAAATTTGAAAGAACTGGCTTGATAGAAACTGAGGACGTTGAAGTGAATCTTAGTGATGATGAAAAAGATAAACTGGTTACTATAGCTGAGGAAAATGATGACGGGCATGAAACCGAAGAAGACAATAATGATAAAAATCCAATGTTCCCAGACACGCAGATCAAAGTTGACCATGCTAGTGATAGGTAGGTCGTTGTTAACGTTTTCGATCACATCATTGATCCGTTTCAAGGTCAAGTAATACTGTCACCTCCAAGAAGTTTGTCCAGAGCAGGGGTTTCCAAACTTTTTGGTACCGCGCACGCTTTTCTTGAAATGAAAGCATCCCACGCCCCTTCCCCTCTACATTATAAATTATGAATGGGTATGGGTGTTGCTGGATGCTATCTCATTCAAAACGCGAATGTTTTGCTGAATGCTATTTGATTCAAAACACTAATGTGTTGCTGAATGCTAACTCATTCAAAAGGCTAATGTGTTGCTGAATGCTATCTCATTCAAAACGCGAATGTGTTGCTGAATGCTATTTGATTCAAAATGCTAATGTGTTGCTGAATGATATCTCATTCACAATGCTAATGTGTTGCTGAATGCTATCTCATTCGAAGCGCTAATGTTTTGCTGAATGTTATCTCATTCTAATAATCTCTTAAATCTTGTACCAAACCAATCGGCCTCACGGGGCTGAGTGCACTTCGAAACCACAAGCTCTTGGTCCAAACAATTTCCAACCCCACCGGGAATTCAAACCCGGCTTTCTCGCCAGCAATGCCAGTGTGTTACCACTATACCAGAAGATTTTTTTTTTTTTTTTAAAAAAAAAAAAAAAAAATCTACAAAATAATAACAACATAAGTATCGACTCTATTGTTGAAGAAACCCACGGGTGAAGATTTTATAGCTGTTGGCATTTTAAATTTGCAATTAGAATTGTTTTCCAGCCAGCGTCTATGGTACGTTTAACCCTAGGATTGCCAAGCTCTATTCAATTACGTGCATTGCCAAGGGGGGGGGGTACAAAGTACCCGCAAACAAAATAAAGGATAAAATGATATTTTTATTACAATAAGTCGCTACTACTTTATTATAAACTAAAAAAATATAAGCTAAATCAATTATTATCTAACATAAAAATATAATTAAATCCCAAGAATAAAATAATGTAAATGAAAATAAAAAAAAAAAAAAACGCTAGACCCTAGGAAATCTATTCTGAACCAGAACTTTGTCCTTCCTGACATTCCACACAGACAAAATGCCTTTTGACAGTGTTTACACACACTTATTTCTTGCAAGTGGTACATAATTAGACACTTTAGACAATTTATGGTAGCTTTTAATGGTAGTTTTAGACAATCAATATGTTGGTTACATGCATTGTATAAAGTACCCGCGCCCAAAGTTTGGCTTCAATATCATCCCTTAGAAGGCTTAGAACATACATATTTTTACATACTATGATGGAAAATATTGTTTGTGACAATTATTAAAGGTCTCATTAAAATGAGTATCATAAATTGATTACTATAAGCTTTTTGCTAAAACGCGAGTACTTTTTACCCCCCCCCCCTGGCAATGCTAGGGTTAATACGCCAGTTCTCGTCGGACCATTGAAGTTAGACAACCTCTAGCGAGTTTTTCCTAAGTTCGCGGCCACGTAAGATTGCGCCCTTGAGATGCTCGCTATTTCCGACAAGACCCAGATTGGGCAAGCTGAATGTGGGTAGGTAGTTTGTAAGTTTCCTCCGAATGGAGAGCAAAAACCCTATCTCGAATGACTAATAGATGTTAATGAGACGTTAAGGCCAAAAAAAAAAAGTGTTCCTGAACTCTCAATGTCATTCTAAGTTAACTGTGAACACAGCAGTCTCAGTAGCTCAGTTAGTTGCGGCGATGGATTCGTAACCAGGAGACCCCCAAGATGGTTGGTTCTTTGTATTGGGGCTACCCGTGCCCTCGGGCACGGCCAAAGACCATCAACACCGTTCCGACGACAACTCACTGTTTTTTTCCTCCGTTGGACCCAGCTGTGCTGCTCCAGATACTTTTTCAAAGAGTTGGTATATAAATCCTTGCTAAACCCTGAAGTATCTGATCGTTGTCGTCAATGTATGCTGGCTGCTCATGATGTAAATCATGAGTAGCCAGCAACTATCCATCAAACCCAACTAATCTAGAGCCGTCAGCACTATGGACAGATCCTGTTGGAGAGGCCGCCTTTCTTGGCCTGGGGACACAGTGAGAGTCGTTGAGAACTTTAACAACAACAACAATTTAAATTCATCCCGTCTCATCGAAACACTGATCACAGTAGTAAATGAAGGTAACATTGATAATTGCGTTCAGTTTCAATAGAGACCTGCAACCAGATTAACAATGATTTCCATTTTCAGAGCTATCATCATAGGAAATAAAATTAATTTAGTTGAAATCAAAGCAGAAGACAATTCTAGTGAAAATGAAGATGTTGTGTACCTTGGAGATGATAAACCTGTGATTGTTAAAACTCAAAATAAAACAAACCCCAACAAACAAAAGAAACCTGCCGTCCCAAAAGAAACTAACGAAGAAGACAAACCCTTACAAGGTATGAAAACAAAGATATGACGATTGTTAATAACAGTGCCGGACTGGCCAGGTCGACGAGTCGGCATTCGCCGACCAGAAAGGGCCGAGGAACTTTGAATAATAAATATTTCATTAATCGTTCCACGCGACCAAAAAAAAAAAAAAAAAAAAAAAAAAAAAAAAAAAAAAAAAAAAAAAAAAAAAANATAATAAATATTTCATTCATTAATCATTCCACGCGCCGATATTTGAAAATTCAAAGAAAATAGGCCGGGGAACTTCGAATAATAAATATTTCATTCATTAATCATTCCACGCGCCGATATTTGAAAATTTAAAGAAAATAGCCCGAGGAACTTCGAATAATAAATATTTCATTCATTAATCATTCCACGCGCCGATATTTGAAAATTCAAAGAAAATAGGCCGGGGAACTTCGAATAATAAATATTTCATCCATTAATCATTCCACGCGCCGATATTTGAAAATTCAAAGACACGCGCCATTCGTATCGAGCGGCACCGATCAATACAAAAAAAAGAATACACTGATTCTAGAAAATGTTTTCAATGCTTAGCTTGCGCCTTTTCTGTATTGCATGAGCTTTCCTCTCAATCTGGATTATTTGGAAATCATTACTTCGCTTTCAAATATGTAATGACTCTCCCATGCACACAAGTAACCTGTGAAAGAGTGTTCCCAATACAAAAAAAGAATACACCGATTCTAGAAAATGTTTTCAATGCTTAGCTTGTTGCGCCTTTGCTGTATTGCATGACCTTTCCTCTCAATCTGGATTATTTGGAAATCTTTACTTCGCTTTCAAATATATAATGACTCTCTCATGCACACAAGTAACCTGTGAAAGAGTGTTCCGCTGAACTGTGCAGAAAGTTATTGTAAACTATCACAGTTTTTCTGAATGATCTTTCTCTCGCGCAAAAATGTCCTAACCACAAACTTGTGATAAAATGAACATTGATAAATAAATTGATGAAAGTTCAGCTTGTCGATACTTACTTATTTCTACTTCATCTATTAATTGCAACGGTAACAACTAATATTACAAGAGTCGAGAAGGAAAGGGGGGGGGCGAGGAGGGTTTGGGTAAAGTACATTTTTTGGAGGGCCCTTATATACATATTGCCGCGGGCCCCCAGATGCGCCAGTCCGACACTGGTTAATAATGTGTTCAGGAGGTCTGGTTCCTTCTGGTGAATCTAGTTAAACTAAGAACTCATTCTTAAGCTCTACTAAACAGAACAAAAATAATCAAAATGATTAGATCAGTTGTGGGGGAGTCTCGGATGATTTTTTTTTTTTTTTTTTTTTTTTCGAACGCACTTTTCGTGCAGTTACACGGACAATTACAAGTACCAATCTACCGATTAACATACAGAAAGGTATAACAATAAATGAGGGAAAATAAATATATAAAAAAACATATTGAATTTCACATGTGGAAAACACGTCATTAAAACAAGTTAGAAAAAAAACTTCTGTATGCTGGGGGCTGGGGGCAACTGAGAGAGACTGACACCCATTCTTAGAACAAGGTCTTAATAATACATGATTACGATACGTGGACTTTACATGCGATTGGTTCCTGGACTTAATCCACTCGGGATTTTTTCGACTATAATTGCCGCTCACGGCGGACGTTGTCTTGTGCACAGGGTACGGGAGACGCGGACGAATTGAACCAACTTGAACCGTAACATTTTTTTTTTTGGTGTGGGGTATTTTTATAGTCCATAGATTGATTTAAAAAGCTTTGTACGCATGGATATTGTGAGAAGAAAGCGAGGGTTTCCGTGCCAGGGAAGGCACAGCTACAGAGAGTAGGCACAGAACAGAAGGTTTGTGCCATGGTATGATGGAAGGCAATGTCGATCCCAAATAGAATTGGTATAAGGTAAAGTTAAAGAAGAAGAAATTAATAAACCCATGTGTGACATAGGCAGAGTTTTTTGGTTTATTATTTTCAATATTGAACCTTTGGAATCGTTACGAAAAAAATACCCCCCCCCCCCCTCAAAATTTGTTATTTACGTTTTTTTTTTTTAATATTTCAGAACCTGTACAGAATAAGCCTGATACTCAACAATCACAATTGAAAAGGGGACAAAAAGGAAAACTGAAGAAGATGAAGGAGAAGTATAAAGACCAGGATGAAGAGGAGAGAAAATTAAAAATGGAAATACTTCAGGTGAGGATTAAAAAAATATACCGAAACCGTATTATATTCCAATTTTTTTTTTTTTTTTTTTTTTTTTCTTATTCCGTGCTTGCACACTTAAAGGAAATTATNAAGATACACCCCACTTCTGTACCGGAAAAATATTTGTCCAGCCGCAGCCAGACAAAGACCCTTAAAAAAATAGAAATTACAATAAATGAGAAAAACTTATCAAAAAAAAAATTCGAATACTGTTCGTAACACCGTATTTAAAACGCCCGAAAATACACACGAATTAATCATTGAACGAAATTATCACTTATCGATCTCGCTTTCAAAATTATACTCGCTCCGTTTATCACTCAAATAATACTGACTTGTTTTCTACGTGTGTCCCCTATTTATACATCCTTAACAAACACCTGGAAGCTGCTCAAACGATCCAGTACGCAAACCTTCTATTCTGCTCTCGAATCAATGAGAAAAGTAAATAATACGTCATTCATAATTCATTCATATTACCCCCCCTTCACCCGACCACTCTGCTACAAT
Source organism: Pachypsylla venusta (assembly GCA_012654025.1). Taxonomy (NCBI): domain Eukaryota; kingdom Metazoa; phylum Arthropoda; class Insecta; order Hemiptera; family Aphalaridae; genus Pachypsylla; species Pachypsylla venusta. The sequence continues at coordinate 1,012,961 of CM022878.1, read as the reverse complement.
TCATCGTAAACAAAACAAAGAAGGAGAAATCTAAAAATAGAAAAGAGAAATATACAGGTCGTCTACACTCTACACAACACTCCATATACAGGTTGTTTACTTCAATATTATCGCTGCCATCGGACTCGATGAGGCCACTAATAAATGAGGATAAAAAAATATTTCTACTTTTTTACAATCGACATCAATGATATTGTGTGTTCATAGGGTTTTGTAAAATGTCTCCATTATGTTTATAGAGCATACTCCTGAGACGAAATTAAGGTGCGTCCATTCCGATAACTCGAAGAAGTGAGTGTGTGTGTGGGGGGGGGGATCAGGGTCTAACTGCTCCCTCAATAAAAAATATTTATAATCAAGTTTTCATGTCTCATACGGTGATCTAACCACGTACATTTTGCACTGATCATTTCAAGGTTCTTCACCTCTCCGCTCTAATCAATAAAAATAGAATGCATGTCTCATACGGTCATAGAATTCTGGGGGAGGGGGGGGGGGGGGGGGNGGGGGGGGGGGGGAGGTCAGGGTCTAAACGCTCCCTCAATAAAAATATTTATATTTAAGTTTTCATGTCTCATACGGTGATCTAATCACGTACATTTTGCACTGATCATTTCAAGGTTCTGCACCTCTCCGCTCTAATCAATAACAATAGATTGCATGCCTCACACGGTCATAGAATTCGGGGGGGGGGTCCTAACCTTTCCCTCAATAAAAAATATTTATATTGAAGTTTTCATGTCTCATACGGTGATCTAACCACGTACATTTTGCACTGATCATTTTAAAGTTCTGCACCTCATGCGGTAGTAGTAGTAGCGGCTTTTCTCACGAAATCAACCGCTCCTCCAATTTACAGATGCATGACTAATTAAAATCGTAGAAACAGACTGATAGGAGTTTACCGAAAAAAAATTGATGGTTCTTTGCTGGAACTATGATGATATGCGTTCCAGGTCGTCCTGGCGCGTAGAACCAACCATCGTGGGAACGGATTGATTTCGTGAGAAAAGCCGCTACTACGGTCATAGAATCCTATGACCTCATACGGTCATAGAATTTGGTAATTTTTGAGGATTTTTAAATATTCGAATTGGGGCGCCCGCCGCGGGGGAAAAGGGGCGCGTTTATTTCCGGTGGCTGAAATTTGGTACGTAGGTTCGCTTTATGTTCTAGATGTGCAATAAGAAAGGATTTTTTTAATATTCCAACTGGGACGCCAGCCACTACCAAATTCTATGACCTCATACGGTCATAGAATTTGGTAATTTTTGAACGATTGGTGCACATTTTACCTCTGAGCTAATTTTTCTGTTTAGTTCACTTAAGGAATGCAATCTTCACCATTGAAATTGAATAGTTTAAACATAAAAGGCTGAATTGCAACTGCCAACTGCCCAAATGAAAATCCTGTTTTTTTGTTGTTTTTTTTGAAAATAAAAGAAGGCTGCGAAAAACATTTTTCTTTTACCAGAAACTAAATTAGAAGTTACTAAATAGTGAATATATATTTTTAACATTTACCTTGATTTGTCAACTCAGATAGAACAATGTATAAATACCTATCCACAAAGCAGCCTAAGACACGTGTTTCGTTCTTGTTTGAACTCATCAGTTAGGCACAGCTAGGAATTGAACCCGGGACCCTTGGCTTTGAGAGAACACATCCCGAATGTCCTAATATGAAAAACCAGACGATATATAAAAAATGCCGACTCCTTTGTTTTTACCAAAAGGGGTCATACAAACAACACATCGGCCATCGGTTCATTCGGTCTACACAAAGAAGAAAAGGATTTTTAAAAGGTCTTGCATTTCTTTATTGCATGGAAGATGGCAGCACATCGAGTTTCATGTAACGTTCAAGGTTGATGTATTGGGGCCTCATTTTCAATAAAAAAAAATATGTTTTCTGTTTCTTTTTATTATATCGATGTCAATCTCGAAAATCTCGGGATCAAAATTTCAGCCATTTTCGGGCGGGATCGGGAAATCCCGGGATCGTAATCTCTACCTACTATATTTGTTTGCAGATTAAATCTAGCATCCCCGGAAATCAGTATAATAATTGTGTTGTGTTGAACTATTTCTTATTACTAGGTCGATATTATAATTTTGATTATTTTTTTTGAACCATATAACTTTCTTGCATTGAGTTGATAAATAATATTACCTACAAATAATTTAAATAATTAGACAATATCGATTCGAAATTATTGAAATTATTTAATATTGTCTAATTATTTAAATTATTTATTATTTTACGATTCTCTTTTTTAAAATATTTATATTACCTACAAAATTAAACGATAATTGCCCAGTTTGCGGAAAAATAGCCGTAACTCAAAACCGGTTAGTCTCTTTTGAGCTCTGATAATTTTTCGAGTGACTCAGCTTGTGCTTTTAGGGGAAGGCGTTCATTACCGTCAATTTTGATAACTCTGACGGTTATGACCAAACATTGGGGACAAATTAATAAGATATTTACTTCAAATGTATATGTTAAGATTCTGTTTTTATATTGTCTTAACTGGCTGACGGTTTTAAAATCTTGGCACTTCATTAACATACATTTAGAGATACTAAATCATTACTCTTACCAAACAACAGGCCAATGGTCGTGGATGTCTTCTCTTCTTTTAATTCGAAAGTTTAATTGAATATCTTATTAATTTTTTTCCTTTAGAACTCAAATTTGGTCCTTCAAGCTGATGTCAGACTTATAGAAAGACGAAGCAGAGATGAGGCTACGGGAGAAGTCTGTTCCTTAGTAGTCACTAAATGGTTCCACTTAAATTCGTTGTTTACTAAATAGTTTTAATAAGATTTTCGATTTCTCATTGCAGTCTGCTGGAACTAACAAAGAAAATAAAAGAGTGAAAAAAGGGAAAAAATATAAACAAAATGTAGAAAATCAAAAACCAGTCTTATCAAAACTGAATCAAATACCAAAAGCAACTACCAAATCAACAGATCAACCAGTTGAAAGAGAACATCCAGACAAAGACTCGGGAGACGAAGAAGAGCAACCTGAGCCGGTAGTAAACGCAGATGTTGATATGTTGAATAGTCTGACCGGACAGCCATTCATTGAAGATGAACTTTTATTTGCCGTTCCCGTAGTAGCGCCTTATGTAACTCTTACTAATTACAAGTGAGTCCAAATTCAACATAGATTGCAAATTAATTCGTCGGAAGCCAGTGTCTATGGCATGTTGAATTGTTCGTGTTATCTCTGAATTTAAGTAACGTTCTGTGAGGTTTTCCGTGTTATCACTGAATTTAAGTAACGTTCTGTGAGGTTTTCCGTGTTATCACTGAATTTAAGTAACGTTCTGTGAGGTTTTCCGTTTTATCACTGAATTTAAGTAACGTTCTGTGAGGTTTTCCGTGTTATCAATGAATTTAAGTAACGTTCTGTGAGGTTTTCCGTGTTATCACTGAATTTAAGTAACGTTCTGTGAGGTTTTCCGTGTTATCACTGAATTTAAGTAACGTTCTGTGAGGTTTGTTTCATACATTAATAATATCGTTTATCACNGTATATAAATCCTTGCTAAACCCTGAAATATCTGATCGTTATCGTCTATGTATGCTGGCCATCAAACCCAACTAATCTAGAGCCGTCAGCATTATGGACAGATCCTGTTGGAGAGGCCGCCTTTCTTGGCCTGGAGACACAGTGAGAGTCGTAGAGAACGTTAACAACAACAAAAGAGTCCATCTCCGCGGACAAACGCGTTTTTAATTCGATTTTTGGATTCTACGTACCTTGAAACGTAAAATATCAAATTTTGAGGTGGTTAATTTTTTTCGTGACTATTCTAAAGGTTCATTATTGAAAATAATAAACCAAAACGTAAATATGATTCTGTTGCAGGTACAAAGTCAAACTAATGCCGGGAACAGGTAAACGAGGAAAAGCTTCCAAAACTGCACAAAGTATTTTCTTAAAAGATAAAACTGCTTCGAATAGAGAAAAAGATCTAATTAAAAGTGTCAAAGATGAAGTACTAGCAAGAAATATTCCAGGGAAAGTTAAGCTTTCCGCTCCTCAAATTCAACTTCAAAAAGCAAAAAAACATTAATGTTTGTAAAATAAAATGTATCTTACCGTGGACTTGACTGAGATATAAAATATATCTTAGCGATATATTTTATGCATGTGATTTGCGTACAACCTAAGCAATCTTGGTATTTTCAAAGAAGGTCTAGAATTTTGAAATTTCAATCAATCTGAACTTCAATCAAACTGAAAATTGTTTTGATTCAAGTTTGCTATGTGACGTGAGTACAATGTTAAGCACTGTCCAAGACAGTCTAGAATTTTAAAATTATGAATTCGGTTTGATTGAAGTTTGCTCCAATCCTGTCACATAGAAAAATTCTTTGATTTATAATTGTCATTTCGTAATCCGGGAAAAGGATTTTTGCTTTGTTAATTCCTAGATTTATATTTTTTTAACATGCCTTTAACATTTAAAATCAAATTTAGCATCGATGAAACTCTCTCAAAAGAAATAAACGGATTCCAGTACAGGACATGATTGTCGAGAGCCCCCCAAGATGGTTGGTTCTTCGTACCGGGGCTACCCGTGCCCTCGGTCACGGCCAAAGACCATCAACACCGTTCCGACGACAACTCACTGTGTTTTTCCTTTGTTGGACTCAGCCGTGCTGCTCCAGATACTTTCTCTAAGAGCTGGTATATAGATCCTTGCTAATAAACCCTGAAGTATCTGATCGTTGTCGTCTATGTATGCTGGCTGCTCATGATGTAAATCATGAGCAGCCAGCAACTATCCATCAAACCCAACTAATCTGGAGTCGTCAGCATTGTGGACAGATCTTGTTGGAGAGGCCGCCTTTCTAGGCCTGGAGACACAGTGAGAGTCGTTGAGAACGTTAACAACAACAACATTGTCGTATTTCTAACCGGGGAGATGTGTTGAGGCAATCCATAAAATTTTTAAACTCATTTTAACCCAATTAGAGAGGTTAGGAAACGTTTTTACGGTCATGCCTCTATTGCGTATGTTCAACCGTCCAACAGGGACCCATGACAACCAATAAAAATCCGAGTTTTTTTTTTTTTTTTTTAAAAAAAAACTCCTCAAGACAGATTGTCTTGCTCATGCTGACATCTCGTGGAGATAGGCTGAAAATAATCTACAATTTGTTCCCTTCGTACTCAAAACGAAAACATGAATGCAGACCAATTGGTAATATGTCTAGACCTCAGGCATAACGATAAGAAGGGTTCAAAACATTGGAACGCTCGAGGGAAAATGATCTGATCGTTAAATTTCCGCCCATTTGATATAAACAAACATTCAAAATCAAAAGACTATCTACAATGCATATTTTTTTTAAAAAAAAAAAATCAT
>CM022878.1:984620-995295 GCA_012654025.1 Pachypsylla venusta | reverse complement strand
CTTCTTTAGAGCTGTATTCTCTACCATCGGAAATGATGACGTCACAATTGAATGATTTTCAAGCGATACTAAATTTGGTTTTTTCTCCGCAGATCAACACTTCGTGTGGAGCTCACTATCACTCCTGACTTCCAATGGGATGAAAAAGTTCATGGTGGCTCCGAAGCGTTCTGGATACTTGTTGAAGATGTGGATTCCGAGGTTATCTTACATCACGAGTATTTCTTGTTGAAATTTCGTTACGCCACAGATGAGCACTTAGTCAAATTTTTTGTTCCTGTTTTTGAACCCCTCCCTCCTCAATACTTTCTTCGTATTGTATCAGATAGATGGATTGGAGCTGAAACTATTCTACCGGTCTCGTTTCGGTGAGTTTTTTTTTTTACTTTCTTTTTCCCATGAGAAGAAAAGTATTGATTATGGTCTGACATTTTCGATGTAGAATTTTCAATACCAAAACCAGATTTGAGAGATCAGATCTCGTGTTTCAGCCATTGATCCGTGTGTGTATCTGTCTTTNTTGGCGTACCTTGAAACCTACATTATAAAATTTTGAGGGCGATGAACCGTTGCACATGACTTTTTTAATTTATTTTATACTGAGAAGAGGAGTGATCCCCTCCAAAAAACAATTATATATCTTTCTAATGACCTTTGTACTGTCCCATTTAGTATTTTTTGGAAAATATAATAATAAAAACGTAAAATGTCAAATTTTGAGGGCTGTATTTTTTTTTTTTTTTTTTTCGTGACGATTCCAAAGGTTCATTATTGAAAATAATAAACCAAAACAATACTAGAATCGTAGTTAAGCCCAGGTGAAACAGCTGGCCACTGAAAAATTTATATTCATTATATTTTCAGGCATTTGATTTTACCAGAAAAGAATTTGCCTCCAACAGAACTTTTGGACTTACAGCCACTTCCCATTACGGCACTTCGAAATCATATTTTTGAAAATTTGTATGTTGAACGATTTCCTCAATTTAATCCCATTCAAACGCAAGTGTTCAACGCAGTTTATAATTCTGATGACAACGTTTTTGTTGGCGCTCCTACCGGTTCCGGAAAGCTTAGTATTGCCGAGTTTGCCGTCCTTAGATTGCTCAGTCAACATCCAGATGGTCGTTGTGTATATTTGAATCCTAAAGATTCCCAAGCAGAAATTGTGTTCAACGATTGGCATCATAAGTTTGGAAATATTTTGGGAAAGAAAGTTGTTCAGTTGACTGGTGAGACTGGAACTGATTTGAAATTGCTTGCTAAAGGTAAACCTTTTTTTCTCCCTCTTTGGCTTAACGTCTCTTAACATCTAAAGGTCATTACAGATATAAATTCGTTAAGATTTGAGACTACGCCTCTGATTTTCAAACAAGTTCCCGAAACATGCATACCATCACAGTTTCAACCAAGGCCGTTCGAAACATCATATCAACTTGTTTTCACCACTGAATCTACCTTCACGGAAGGTGATGTTGTTGGAAGGTCAAAGGCTTTTAAACGTTATATCAAATTGTGTTCACCACTGAATCTACCTTCACAGAAGGAGCTGTTGTTGGAAGGCCAAAGACCTTTAAACGTTATATCAAATTGTGTTCACCACTGAATCTAACTTCACAAAAAGTGATGTTGTTGGAAGGCCAAAGGCCTTTAAACGTTATATCAAATTGTGTTCACCACTGAATCTAACTTCACAAAAGGTGATGTTGTTGGAAGGCCAAAGGCCTTTAAAAGTTATATCAAATTGTGTTCACCACTGAATCTAACTTCACGGAAGGTGATGTTGTTGGAAGGTCAAAGGCTTTTAAACGTTATATCAAATTGTGTTCACCACTGAATCTACCTTCACGGAAGGTGATGTTGTTGGAAGGCCAAAGGCCGTTAAACGTTATATCAACTTGTGTTCACCACTGAATCTACACATGAGACTTACTTTTCGTGTTCATCGCGAAAAGTGATGGTGGTGGAAGGGTTGGGTAGCGTATTATGCTACACTGATGACGCCGGACTAGATGTTGATAATCCCGACACCTTCCGACACGAGGATGAAATTCCATAGGTTGTCTGGGTTTGAACACACGCCCTACTGATTACCAGTTAGAGCGTCTTACTACTACACCACCAACCCATGTTATTAGGTCATTAGAAATGTGGGTTTTACCCTCCATTGAATGGAGGGTAAAACCCACATTGGGGTGGGGGATTGGGTCGGTAATAGCCAGCATCACGAAGGAGCAAGCCTTTCTGGACGTTACAGTAACAGGTTGATATGAGGTTACCGAAAAGATTTTGATGGCCCTTGGCTGAAATTATGATTTTATGAGTTTCTGGTCGTGCCGTTACGTAGAACCAGACATCCTGTGGACGATCCGAAGAGTTAGTGAAGTTAAAGAGATGTTTCACGAGATGACAAGTTGGTGATCTCGTGACACCTCTGTCTAACTTGACTAACCCTTGGGATGTTAAGCAGTCCCTTATATTAGAAGGTTACTGTGATATTTTTATTAATTAGAAATGTATAAGTCGTTGTTGTAGCGGTGTTGTTCGTTTAAGGCTATGTTCACATGACCGCGCGGGATCATATGAACTAATCTTGCATTAAAAAGTACTGCCCAGGACTCGAACCCCCGGTCTCTATGTTACGAGTCCCTCACCCTCCAAATTTTCTATTAAGTATATTGTGCGATTGCGCCCCTCCCCCCCCCAAAAAAAAACTAGAGGGCTATATCCGCGCATGCACATTCATGAGAATTTCCAAAAAAATGGGTTGGCCGGATTTGAACAACAACAACAAATAATGAATGCCCATACCAAATAAATTACATTAAAATCGGCATTCAAGAGTTATCGTGGTACAAAAAGACAGACAAACAAAATAAAAATTTGGGCTGTTATTAAAACCAGTCCCCAATTCGTTCGGTGAATCAAACATTAATATCTGTTGAATATTTTTGATATCTTTTTTTTTTTTTTTTTTTTTTTTTTTTTTTTTTTTTTTTTTTTTTTTTATAACTGATCAAACGCTAATTAGATTAGCTATTACTTGATCAGCAGATGGCATCAATGTAATCACCCAAAACATATTTTTCTACATTTTTCTTTATAACTAATATCATTATCGGCAAGATCCAGAGTTGTTGAATAATTGTTGAAAATCTCCATGGCCCTAGGTATAGATGAGTCTGTGTATACTCGGTGTTGGCGAATGTCTGATGCTACAAAGAAATCGCTGTTAATCCTAGGTCGTAAACTGATGCACGGAACATTTATTTTCATGTGTTCAACAATATTGGTGCATCCTATTTTGCCGTTTATTAAGTTGAACACTAGCACAAGATATTTATAGTTACGTCGATTTTCGAGAGATGGGATGTTAAGTTGTTCAATGATATCTTTATATGCGATCGCTTCAGGATATGTTGGATAGAAGCCATTGTATTTGAGAAATAGGAATCGCATGAATATGGCTTGTAATCTTTCTATGTGTTGAATGTTATTTAATGTTTTTGGTGACCAGATTTCAAATATATTTTTGAAATGAAAAGATTCAACTTATACGCTACTTTCAACCGAGGATCCCAAAATTTTCTCCAACTAACTTTACGACTGACCTCATACGATACCAGGCCCCCAAGATGGTTGGTTCTTCGTACCGGGGCTACCCATGCCCTCGGGCACGGCCAAAGNAAAGAGATGCTATATAAATCCTTGTTAAACCCTGAAGTATCTGATCGTTGACTATCCATCATTCAACTATCCATCAAACCCAACTGATCTAAAGCTGTCAGCGCTATGGACAGATCCTGTTGGAGCGGCCGCCTTTCTTGGCCTGGAGACGCAGAGTCGTTGAGAACGTTAACAACAACAACGAGACTGACCAAATTTGCGGACATGTCAAGTGATTTTAGTGACAATAAAAATATTACCTGAGGATAGAAAGGTGCAATGACAGGGCCAATTACTTCATCTTCACGTTCTAAATTAACAACAACATTGACGGACGAACCCGAAGATATCCGATCTTTGTTTAGAACCTCATACGATAGCTCAATATTTGGATAACGATTACAAAACCGAGCGACATCTGCCAACTGTGATTCGGTCATCTGAAGAAGCCGAAGTCTATCGTCATCTTCTAATTCCATAATGTCGAACACGGTTTCCACGTTCTGAAAGGAAAATATAAACGACCATTAAAAATTACAAGTCATCAACAGATGCCGCTGACTCAAAACACACCCGTAAAAATAATACCCCTCTGAAAGGAAAATATTAAGGACCATTAGTATTATAGAATTAATAGTCATCAACAGATGCCGCTGACTCAAAACACACTCGTAAAAATAATACCCATCAGAAAGGAAAATATTAAGGACCATTAGTATTATAGAATTAATAGTCATCAACAGATGCCGCTGACTCAAAACACACTCGTAAAAAAAAAAATAAAAAAAATAAAGTCTTCAAAGACATTCATATTAACACACACATATCACCCTAAAGAGTATTTCTTAGGTTTTGAAAACTGAAAAGTTGATGCGTATTGAATGTGATAAAAATTACATGCATTTAGGTAGCTGCCAATATTTATAGCGTTGCTCTGGTGTGAATTCCCCAAAGGAAGATTATTGATATAGAAACAGAGAGAGAAAAAAACTAATTTTAGGGTAATTATTTAAAAGCTGCAATACTTTCGGATAGAAAGAGAATTTAGTATAGATACCTTTTCAGTGCATCTCTTAATAACTTCACCGTTGAAATGGGGTAACTGTTTAAGATAAGAATCTTTGCTCCACATAGCTTGCGTAACCATCTGAGCCAATTCCATGGCAGCTACTGCAGGAGAAAGCCAACCATTAGAACTGAGAACATCCACACATGCTTGAATTAATCGAACAGCCTGAAAATAAAAGAAACAGTAGTGATCTGTAGCGGACGGATCTCANAAGCTGCAATACTTTCGGATAGAAAGAGAATTTAGTATAGATACCTTTTCAGTGCATCTCTTAATAACTTCACCGTTGAAATGGGGTAACTGTTTAAGATAAGAATCTTTGCTCCACATAGCTTGTGTAACCATCTGAGCCAATTCCATGGCAGCTACTGCAGGAGAAAGCCAACCATTAGAGCTGAGAACATCCACACATGCTTGAATTAATCGAACAGCCTGAAAATAAAAGAAACAGAAGTGATCTGTAGCGGACGGATCTCACCCGAAGGAGAGTCGAATGGCCCTGAAAATATTTTCCAGCTCTTATTAGGGTCGGTTTAACCATTTTTTTTTTTTTTTTTTTTTTTTTNTTTTTTTTTTTTTTTTTTTTTTTTTTTTTTTTTTATTCACAGATCTTAAGTGGTTCTCGAAATAACCCTGGTGGTTCCAGCGGCTTGAATTATTGTAGAAATGGAAACAAGACCGAATTTAATTTTGGTTACCAAGATTATTTTTTTGCTTAACGTCTCTTTAACATCTAAAGTCATTCAAGACGAGAGGGGGGGGGGTACCCTTCATTCGCTGGAAACTTACAAACCAGCTACCCACATTGTTCTCACCCTGGGTTGGACCGGGAATAGCTAGTATCACGAGGGCGCGAACCTACGTAAAACCTCACACTTCAGTGATCTAACGGGAAATAATGTATAGAACGTGCCATTGAGGATGGCTCCATTATTATTGTGAACGTTAGTGAACTCCACTTTTGACCCCGGTATACATCCCAAAATGTATTTGTATATGTGTATGTATATGATTGTTTGTCACGCGATAAAAGACATAATTTTCATCCGATTTTATAAGAAATTTGGTATATTTATTAAGGACATGAAGGAAATTTGCTGTATAGTTTGTGGGGGCTTGAGGCCCCCCGGGGGCCCAATAGTGTGTTTTTTGAAAATGATTTTTATCTTTTTTTGCGGTTTGTTGTAGAAATGTAAAATTTTAATATATTATGACTAATGTTAAGGGATTTTCGATTTTGAAAATTACTTTTTAAAATTGGATTAAGATATTTTTTTCTATAAATCTACATCACTAACGTGAACACCTGATCATCTTGATCCACTAGTTTTATTCACTCATTTTGAAGAAATATATCCATAAAGATATTTTTAACAGTGACGAATAAATATTTCAACAGGAAAATTTGATTTTATTATGTTTTTTAAAGTGAGTTATTCATAGGCCATAAAGAAACTGGTGTACTATTTATCAAAATTGAAATTCGCTTATTATTATTTATTTTAAAAAAAATAATAATAATAAATAAATCGTTGTTAATGCGAAAGTCAGTACTGAAACTTTAATGGCTCCCCAAGATGGTTGGTTCTTCGTACCGGGGCTAACCGTGCCCTCGGGCACGGCCAAAGACCATCAACACCGTTCCGACGACAACTCACTGTGTTTTTCTTCCATTGGACCCAGTCGTGCTGCTCCAGATACTTCCTCAAAGAGTTAGTATATAAATCCTTGCTAAACCCTGACGTATATGATCGTTGTCGTCTATGTATGCTGGCTGCTCATTATGTAAATCATAAGCAGCCAGCAACTGTCCATCAAACCCAACTAATCTGGAGCCGTCAGCATTATGGACAGATCCTGTTGGAAAGACCGCCTTTCTTGGCCTGGAGACACAGTGAGAGTCGTTGAGAACGTTAACAACAACAACTGAATCTTTAATGAAAATTTCGTGGCTGGATTATCATATCTAATATAGTAGATTTGACCCCCCCTCCCCCTAAAAAATCTGGTTGCACCACCAATTTGGACCTGAATCTCACCTTGCTCAAAATGAATTCTGTATCTTGTTGTAATTCAGCTCCTAACTGTAATCGAGAAAGATGAGCTTGTAATAGAAGATTGGTTTTCACATGAGGATCATTGAACCGTATCGATGTGTTTCCAGATGCCGGAGTCAACTTATTTGGTAATCTTTGTGCCAAACTTCTTAACAATTGGTCTTCTTTCTGTCGAACAACAACAGTTTCATATTCGGCTGCGTTCGCAATGATTTCCAGTAATCCTCTTATTTTAGTTTTACTGTTCAGACTCAATGAGAACAGTTCTATTGTGGTGTAGTTGATGTAGTAATAGGCGGCAATCATTCCCAAGTTCAACGGAAGCGTGTCGATTTCTTCCTCTATGCTGATACATTTGGACTGCTCAAGATCACTCAGGGTGTTCTCTACTAGCTCTGATAAATGATCTGAGAGATGTCGATGTGAGACACCCTGTAACAAAATAGTCATTAGTCGAAACATTGTTTTAAGGGCTTATAGAGAAGAGAAAAAAACTCTGTCAATGTGACATGTGGGTTTGTTATTTTTCTGGCAAAAAATAATAAACCTTTTTACCCCCCCCCTCAAAAAAAATTGGGGGGCAAAGAAAATTGAGAGGGGTCTCGTGATGATTCCAAATCTGGGGCGTAATTAGAGCATACATTTGACATACCTACTAAATTTGAAGTCTCTGGCTTTTACCATTCTCTTTTTAGACAGGATTAATGAAAACCACTTTAAAGCGGCAAAACACCGCCAGCGGTATATTTGATTGAACCCACATGTTTCGGAGCTAACTGAGACCCCAAATATGACATACATACAAAATTTCAAATCTCTAGCTCTTACCATTCTCCTTTTAGACAGCAATATTGAAAACCGCTAAAAAGCGGCAAAAATCGCCAAGGGTGTATTCGATTGCACCCAATTTCGGCGCACAATTAGGATTCTACGTACCTTGAAACGTATAATATCAAATTTTGAGGGGGGGTATTTTTTTTTTTTTTTTGTGTGACGATTCCAAAGGTTCAATATTGAAAATAATAAACCAAAAATGATTAGATTTATACTTAGGCAGCCTCAGTAGCTCAGTTGGTAAGAATGGCGGATTCGTAACCAGGAGGCTGTTGGTTCGAATCCAAACGAAGACAAAAAATTTAGTAATAACATGGAGAAGTGCATTGTGACAAAGCAAGCTTTAACACAAATAAATTTCTTTTTATTTTTTTATTACTTAGGCAAAGCCCGCTATTATTGCTATAATGACTGACTAATAATCAATGTATGGAGCTCTACGATGGTTAAACGTAGAAACTTGAAAATTGGAACAAAGATTCTTCTTACAATGTAGGTACGAAATGGGAAAGGACAATATCAGAAATATGGGTGGAAGCGATTTTTTCGGAAACCATATAACAACAACGGCAAGAGATATCACAAATGATTGAAATTGGATCCCGGCTACAGATAACTCTCGATGAACAAGGTTGGGCAGGTAACTAACTCTCGATGACGTCTATCACGATGTGGGTGTGAATATTTCTCAGAATTGATTTTATGTTCTCGTTAGTCACATTGCCATCCGGTAGGTAACGTTCTTGTAGTATTGGGAGGAGTGTGTTTACAAGATTTCTCCTGATTAGTCCTGGTGCAACTAGGACTGACAATACTGTTACACGGATAAGTTCACGAAGATCTGTTCTACACGCCAAGTTCACACGGAAGCAAAAATATCTCCGTCCAAGGATTGTCACACTCCATTCCGACTACATTATGTGCATGTACGAGGGGTGTTCAAAAAGTAAGTTTCCCCAGTCTGCCGTTTTGCCCCAGCGCCATCTAGCGAGCTGGGACCGAACATAGTTTTAGTTTAGGATATACCGATAAGAGCGGAACCGGTCTTAGCTTTTTTTTTTTCATCAGTACCGGCTCGGAAACCATGGAGCTACCTGTGAAAAACGTGTCCGCGTGCAGTTATTCGCTCTTTAACTGCAAAAGGGCTTAATGGCAACAAAATTCACACTGAATTAGTGCATATTTATGGTGACAAATGCATGACGACAAATATCGATTTCAGGAGGCATTGAGTCCAAAATTCTATCAATTGTAAAGCACCTATCCGCCAAAATGATTTTTTCGACTGCTGCGACTGCGTCATCTGTAATGGCAGTTTTTGGCCTGCCGCGTGCTACTCATCATGAACTTCTCCGCGTCCCTCGAGAAAATCTGTACGCCACCGACGCACCATTTGCATACTCATGCATTTGTCATCATAAATATGCACTAATTCAGTGTGAATTTCGTTGCCATTAAGCCCTTTTGCAGTTAAAAAGCGAATAACTGCACGCAACTCACAAGTGGACACGTTTTTCACAGGTATGGTTTCCGAGCCGGTACTGATGAAAAAAAAAATCGGCAGCTAAGACCGGTTCCGCTCTTATCGGTATATCCTAAACTAAAACTATGTTCGGTCCCAGCTCGCTAGATTGCGCTGTGGGCAAAACGGCAGACCTGGGAAACTTACTTTTTGAACACCCCTCGTAAGTGCCTCCCATGGGGCGTTTAAAAAAACTATTTAAAAAAATCTAGAAGTTACATTACCTGTAAGTTATAGTAGTTCGGATTCTGGGTCAAACGTCTATACAAGAACGTCCATGTTAAATAATCCACAGCGTCTTGTTTGTTCTCTATTGTCTTGGTGACAATTTCAGCATTGAAGTGGTCGTGAAGTCTATGGTCCAAATGACTTTCTACTGGAAGCGACTCATTTAGAAATTTCTTGAAGAAATCTTTCTTCGAACTTTGACACATGAGTACACATTTGGCATCGTCATCATCTTGTGGTCTATTAGCTCTTCCTACCATCTGAAGAACATCTGTGACAGGAAAATCTTCATATGCGTGGATCTTGCCATTGTAAAATTGAGTATCCATTATGATTACTAAGTGTGCGGCGATGTTGATAGCCCAGCAGAGATTTCTTGAGATCACAGCAATTTGTATCGCTCCGGAATCAAATAATTGTTCAACCAATCTGTGATCAGATTGGGAGAGTCCCTCATGAATGTACGCTACGCCTTGCGAAAGAGTTTCCTTCAATGTTTTGTCCGTCATACGTTCGAGGAATGGTTTAATATCATCTTCATCTGCATGAAAGAATCTATTTGGTTTGCCTTCTGCCGCAGCGTACGTAAGAATATCGATTGCAGTGAGACGGGCATGCTTACGAGTGGGTACAAACACAATGACAGGTTTGTGAGAGCTATGCTTGAGAATTGCATTGTAGACAGGTTTACCCATAGCGATAATACGAGATGCATTGTGTGTGATATTAAATCCTTGAACGTGAAGTTCCAAAGGGATCGGACGAACACTTGGATGAAAATTGAATGTGGCATTCGCATTGCATCCCAACCATTGTGCAACATCTTTTGCATCGGCAAGCGCTGCTGTTAAAGCTACAATACGGATTTGTTTTTCAATTTGAGAAGATATGTAGCGCATACGGGAACAAACAACTTCCAGAACAGGACCGTCTTCACCTCCAATGAGTTGTAAGTCATCTACAATGAACAACTGAATATTTTGAACGTTCTTCCGTTGTTTCCATCTTCTGGAAAGAACATCCCATTTCTCGGCTGTAGTGACCACAATTTGACCTTAAAATGAACAAATACATTTGTTTGTTTGGATCTATCCGTACATGTTACTTTTACATCTTGTCGTCTCTATTCTACGATTCTGCGCAGCAGGACGACCTTGAACGCATACCACCACAGTCCCAGCTAAGGGACGTCAAACATTTTACGATATCCTCATGTCAACCTATATCTACTATTTTCCTAAATCTGACCCCCAAGATGGTTGGTTCTTCGTAGCGGGGCTACCCGTGCCCTCGGGCACG
>CM022878.1:912251-925501 GCA_012654025.1 Pachypsylla venusta | reverse complement strand
AGAAATTGAATTAGAATGTACTTTTTGGGACTCATTTGGTTACAAGAAAGTATTTAGGAGCTTTGTGTCGTAATATGTGCGTTGGTAGTACGTTAGGGTGGAGCTGTTGACATTGTAACACTAGGTTCTATACCAAAATTTAATTAAGTTTATTTGACATCATTTATAATCTGATGTGTCAGAAGCAGAAAAAACGGCTGGGACGACATGAAAAGGATTTTTGCCTTCTCTCCAAAGGAGAATGTTTGGACAGTATGACTTGGTGGCCCTATCCGTTATTTGTTCTTCTCTCTCTTGTTCATATTGTCTCATATCGTTGACATGTTTGCAACTAAGAAGATAGCAACTACATCGATGCTATGACCCGAAGGCGATAAATTCCTGATTGAGAAACATTTGCTGAACTTTGGGAAGGATACAGCTGAAGCCGTGTATTCCAGATGAAAGGTATTATTAATATTCACATCATGGATGTACCAAAATGAGACAATGAGCAGGACAGGGGGGAATAGACCGAAATAGACTGCGCACCAGGGCATTCCATTCTTCCGTTCTCCCTGGAATAGAAGACTAGAATCCTTTTTAATTCCCAATTGCTTTTTTCCCATCTTCATTTGAATTTATGTTGAAAATTAGTGAACTGGCTGTAAGTTCGGGTCATATCATCTATCATCGATGTAGTTGCAAACAAGTCAAACAACGAAATGAGACAAAAGACAAAATGCACGAGAAGGAGGAGAACAGATAACGGATCAATCAAGTCACCCACCAAGACATTCTGTCCTTGAGTTCTCCTTTGGAGAGAAGGCAAAAATACTTTTCATGTCGTCCCAGCCGTTTTTTCTGCTTCTGGAACATCAGATTATAAGAGATGTAAAATATGCTTCATTAAATTTTAGTATAGGACCTAGTGTCACCATGTCAACAGTTTTACCCTAACGCTCTACCAACGCACATATTACGACACAAAGCTTCTAAATACTTTCTTGTAACCAAATGAGTCCCAAAAAGTACATTCTAATGCAATTCCTTACCAAAAATGAAAGATTTTGACGTCCGGAGCATGAAAATTGAAATTTGCTACATAGTGGCAAATCAGCGCTACGACTTTTAAATATAAAAACTAAAGATCGAATTAGAAAAAATAGAGGTGCTGGGGATGCTCTGAGAGCATAAATGCTTTGTATCCTTATATTAGTATCATTTTTCATCCGAATAACCGTTGGAGATGCTAGGGAGGGAGGGGATAGCAAAAACCTCCCCCTGCTGCCCTATTACCCCTAAATGCAACGCAGAGCCTCTGATTGGACGATAAAATTAATTGAAAAATAAATCTCCCAATATAAAATCAATAATTTTGAGGTCAGACGTCATAAAATTACCAAATGGTCATATAGCGGCCAATTGGCGGCTGCGACTACTTTACGATTTTTCCGTCTACCTATGCGTGGGAAGGAGCAAATATTGAGATAGGTTATGTTCCGAACGTGAAATTTGATTTCCCACAAGTTTTATATGATATCATTTTTATTTGGAATAACCGATTTTGAGTTACAGGCGTTTAAATTGGAGTATAATACAATTTTCTGAGAAGTATAAAAAATAGCCTGTTTTCGACTTACCATTCTGACCAAGTCGCTGAACCGAATTTAACGTTTAAATATGTTAATCGACGTCAAATTCAATTCTCATTAAGTTTGAATAGAGCAATTTTTCATAAAATGCATCGTTCAAATGTTATACGCCAAAAACTAAAATTAACGGCAAAATTAAGCGGTTTTTTAGCACTAAAAAATTTAGTTCACCTTAGAAACCGTCGCAAACTTAGATTACTAATATTCAGGATGCCCAACGTGAAATAAAATCAACTCCCGCTTTTTACTAATTTATTCTAGGCTCGCCTTTTATTTTTTGATCTAATTTGACTGGGCTACTAACGATACGCACAGAGAAATTTGACGAACTTGTCATGAAGCTGTTCTTCAGAATGAAAGTTTTCCAACGTCACTCTTCAGTGTGCTCAAATATATTATATTAGAAAAGTTATTGAGTACATTACGATACCGTGCTTCAAACTTGAAAGAACAAAGTTTGTCGAGTGTCTTTTCACATTTTGTAAGTTCTGAAAGTTCAATTTTATCTACCTGCAATATAATTAACTCCCATATATCGTATGGGTACAGGCTGTTTCTAAACGCTTGTGAGGAAAATTTGGCCTTTCGCAGGATACGAAATTTTGACGTGCCAACTCGGTGTAATTTTTCGGCAATTATGGACTTCCTTTGGGTACAGGCTGTTTCTAAACTCATGTGAGAGTGTGTGAGGAAAATTTGGCCGCTCGCAGGATACGAAATTTTGACGTGCCAACTCGGTGTAATTTTTCGGCAATTATGGACTTCTTCTGGGTACAGGCTGTTTCTAAACTCATGTGAGAGTGTGTGAGGAAAATTTGGCCTCTCGCAGGATACGAAATTTTGACGTGCCAACTCGGTGTAATTTTTCGGCAATTTTTCATATGATAGGTCAGTAAGCGGCCGCGGCTGTCTGATTTTAAGAATTTAAGAAAGATGAACATTCTCTACTTCAGGATTATTACGTTTGGTACAGGGAGCAAAACTTCCCTCTTATAGTGGTCCAAATAAGAAAAAAATAACAGAGTGTACGAAAAGTCCCGCAACGGATTTTTTTTATTTTTAACGGCTAAAGTTAGAGANCGATTAGGAAATAATCAAATGTTTCAGAGCCACTGTACTTGTCGATTAGGAAATATTAGGGAAATAATCAAATGTTTCAGAGATATTGGAATAGTCGATTAGGAAATAATCAAATGTTTCAGAGCCACTGTACTTGTCGATTAGGAAATATTGGAGAAATAATCAAATGTTTCAGAGCCACTGTACTTGTCGATTAGGAAATATTAGGGAAATAATAAAATGTTTCAGAGATATTGGAATAGTTGATTAGGAAATAATCAAATGTTTCAGAGCCACTGTACTTGTCGATTAGGAAATATTGGGGAAATAATCAAATGTTTCAGAGCCACTGTACTTGTCGATTAGGAAATATTAGGAAATAATCAAATGTTTCAGAGCAACTGTACTTTTCGATTAGGAAATATTAGGAAATAATCAAATTTTTCAGAGCAACTGTACTTTTCGATTAGGAAATATTAGGGAAATAATGAAATGTAGCATATCACACCTTGTTTATATAAGGGTGCTCTCAGATAGCAGCTTACTTACTTATCATATAGCATATCACACATTGTTTATATAAGATTGCTCTCAGGCAGTCACTTACTTACTTATCTTATAGCATATCACACATTGTTTATATAAGGTTGTTCTCAGACAGCCGCTTACCTACCTATCATATAGCATATCACACATTGTTTATATAAGGGTGCTCTTAGACAGTCACTTACTTACTTCTCTTATAGCATATCACACATTGTTTATATAAGGTTGTTCTCAGACAGCCGCTTACCTACCTATCATATAGCATATCACACATTGTTTATATAAGGGTGCTCTCAGACAGCCGCTTACCTACCTATCATATAGCATATCACACCTTGTTTATATAAGGGTGCTCTCAGACAGTCACTTCCTTACTTATCATATCGCATATCACACATTGTTTATATAAGGGTGCTCTCAGACAGTCACTTACTTACTTATCTTATAGCATATCACACATTGTTTATATAAGGGTGCTCTCAGACAGTCGCTTACTTACCTATCATATCGCATATCACACATTGTTTATATAAGGGTGCTCTCAGACAGCCGCCTGATGCTTATCTATCATATCGCATATCACACATTGTTTATATAAGGGTGCCCTCAGACAGCCGCTTACTTACCTATCATATCGCATATCACACATTGTTTATATAAGGGTGCTCTCAGACAGCCGCTTACTTACCTATCATATAGAATATCACACATTGTTTATATAAGGGTGCTCTCAGACAGCAGCTTACTTACCTATCATATAGAATATCACACATTGTTTATATAAGGGTACTCTCAGATAGCCGCTTACTTACCTATCATATCGCATATCCCACATTGTTTATATAAGGGTGCTCTCAGACAGCAGCTTACCTACCTATCATATAGCATATAACACATTGTTTATATAGCCGCTTATTTACCTATCTTATAGCATATCACACATTGTTTATAGCACACTTCCATAAGAATCAGTGTACCTATTTGTTTTTTCCTTGCCCATAAACAGGCCCGACAAGAGGGGGGGGATCCTCCCAGGCCCGGGATTTCCTAAGAGGCCCGTTGAGAAAATTATCAAAATGAAATTTTTCATTTTTTTCTTCTGAATAATAAATAAATCAACTTAAAAGTTTTGAAAAATTTTCAAACACACAAAATCAGAAGTTTAGCGATAGTGGGCTAATATGGGACAATGGCTATTGCAGGAAACTGATTTTAAAATATAGTGCGACCTTTCAGCTTGTACAGCAATCATAAATATTGGTATATTTCGTAAACATTAACATCTGATAATCGAATTATTTGTTGCCAAGAAGAAGCGTACACGACTTTTTACATCGACTAAGTAAATTGCCTACTTTTACTTTTATTACTGCTCGTACGCTGATTTTAGATGAACGAATAATAGAGGGGCCCGTAAATTTGTCCCTCCCCTCGGTCCGTATTTTCTACGGCCCTGCTCATAAAAACAATATTGTGATATGCTATAAGATAAGTAAATAAGCAGGTGTCTGAGAGCACCCTTATATAAACAATGTGTGATATGCTATAAGATAGGTAAGTAAGCAGGTGTCTGAGAGCACCCTTATATAAACAATGTGTGATATGCTATAAGATAGGTAAGTAAGCAGATGTCTGAGAGCACCCTTATATAAACAATGTGTGATATGCTATAAGATAAGTAAGTTACCAGGTGTCTGTGAGCACCCTTATATAAACAATGTGTGATATGCTATAAGATAAGTAAGTAAGCGGCTGTCTGAGAGCACCCTTATATAAAAAATGTGTGATATGCTATAAGATAAGTAAGTAAGGAGGTGTCTGAGAGCACCCTTATATAAACAATGTGTGATATGCTATAAGATAGGTAAGTAAGCGACTGTCTGAGAGCACCCTTATATAAACAATGTGTGATATGCTATATGATAGGTAAGTAGGCGACTGTCTGAGAGTACCCTTATATAAACAATGTGTGATATATAATATGATAGGTAAGTAAGCGACTGTCTGAGAGTACCCTTATATAAACAATGTGTGATATGCTATATGATAGGTAAGTAAGCGACTGTCTGAGAGTACCCTTATATAAACAATGTGTGATATGCTATATGATTGGTAAGTAAGCGACTGTCTGAGAGTACCCTTATATAAACAATGTGTGATATGCTATAGTCTGAGAGTACCCTTATATAAACAATGGTGTCATTAATCAATAAAATAGATAAAGGTTGATAAAATACTATTGATAATTTTAAAAAATAATAAAGATGTTAATTAGAGCTGAGTATTTTCGTAATCCTCTGAGTATGAGCAGAGCTATGAGTATGTCTCATTCAAGTGAAGATATAGTATTTCATCTACCTCTTCGTTGTTTTAATTGGCATAGTGGGTAGTGGGTATATCTCAATTTATTATGCTATATACTATATACTAGTGCCATACTGGAATTTCCATTCAAGCATATTGTGAGGAAAATTCAAATTTTCAATAAATTAATACATAATATTAAATATATTAATTAAAGCAATATCAATACTTTTTTTAACATCTATTGGTCTAGATACGTCTTTAACATCTATTGGTCATTCGAGACGGGGGTTTCACCCTCCATTCGCTGGAAACTTGCAAATCAGCTACATCACCCAGCCTGGGTTGGGCCGGAAAAATAGCCAGCATCACGAGGCCGCAAACCCACGTGAACACCCACATGGTATAACCTTGTTGGACGTTGCTTAACTACAGTGATCGAACGGGAACTGGTGTATTCAATGTGCCATAGACGCTGGCTGATAGGTAATTTACTTCTAATAATTTCGACTTCTTCAGACCAGTCAGTTCAAACCTCTTCCTCTTCCTTCCGTGATTCAATATTGAACAGAATCTTTCTTAATATATAAATCAGAAATTTGTGTGTATGTACCTATGTATGAGGGGTTGTCTGTTACAATACCACAGCCCAAACGGTAGCAGATAGCGAAAAATTGATGGGAATGGACCCCCCCAAAATCATGATCTACGACCCCAGGAAAATTATCAGAACTAAAATATGTCAAGCCGTTTTCGAGTTGCGGCCAAATTTATAATTTATTCACCAAAATCGGACAGTCACGGTCCGATATCTTAAAATTTGTCGCGACAACATATCAACTCAAAGCGAGAAAATTTTAGGTGACTATTTAGTCCTCATTTTAGGCCATTTTCTGCAAAGGTATGGCCAGCCATTCCCGAGTTACAGGTTCAAAACGGGGAACAGGTAAAATAAAATTTAGAAAATACTAATAGTCAGAATGGCCGTGCCTCTAAGCCGCCTGGCAAAAAGTTTAAATGTTAGGTTTTAAATGTTGCAATATACAGGCTGGGCACAAACTATTAAAACTATTACCCCCCCCCCCCCAATTTCCATTGTTCTTGAAAAACAAACTAGCAATATGAGAATCGTAGCGAAGCACGGGCGAAACAGTTAGTTGTGAGTACAATGACCTGCAACCAGTTTTCTTATTATAAATCTTGTTCCATGTCTACATTGAAACTGATTGCATGTATCAATATGACCTTTGGTTAGATCTATATTATGACCCGTGTTTTGATTCTTCCGACCTACTGTCAGGGGCGTACACAAGGGGGGAGGCTGGCCGGCTATAGCCCCCCCCCGATTTTTTTTTCGGGATAAGCCATCAAATGTGAAACGCGAGTGCGGCGAGTGTATAACATCTAACCGTGTGCTTCTTTTTCAATGTCACGCAGAAAACACTTTTTGGGATACTTACATAACAAAGTGCAAAGTTACGACGATTTTTTTAAATCTACCATCCTTGTCTTATAAAAAAGAAATTATTTTAATGGGCTGAAATTTTCGATGTCGAGTTTTCAATGCCAAAACACGTTTTGGAGTCCCCAGAACCCGAATCTCGAGTTTCAGCCATTGGTCCGTGTGTGTGTCCGTGTGTAATTTGGTATGTACGTTAGTTTTATGCCATGACCGCAAAACAACCTTTTGGTGGTAATTGAATATACCGTTGGCGGTTTTATGCTGCTTTTTAGCGTTTTCCCATATCCTGCTTAAAATGAGACCGACAATAGCTAGAACTTTAAACTTGTTGCCTATTCATATCAATTTCATACAAGAAATTTAAAAATACAACTTGGGTTGAAGTATGTAAGACAGGTTCCCAAGTAAGACAGGTTCCCATGAACTAACAGAGGTGTTCTTAGAGCTCTTGGGGATTTCCTCTATAAAAAAATGCATTCGTTGGTATGATCGTAGATGGGTTCAACGCCACGATGTTGTTATGGTATACATTTTGCCCAGCCAGCCTCCCCCGAAAAAAATCCTGTGTACGCCCCTGCCTACTGTCAAGCTTCATTTAGGGTTACCGCACACTACAAACTATTTATGGGCCGACATTTAGGTTTGCAAATGTCAGTACGCATACGGTACTCAGCCCCTCTTTCCCGGTGCGCACTTTGGGTAAGTGCCCAGGGCCCTGCGTTAACCAATATTCATTACCAAAAAACTTATATAATTCGAAGAAATCGAACCTAATAGTAATTCTGACTACAATACCAACTTACTAGCTTTTACATGCGCGAAGCTATTCTACTCTCGCCAAAAAATTAGACTTTCCGACTTCAACATGCTTAGATAAATTTTAATATACAGGGTGTCCATAAAGTCTCACCCCACCCCCCCGTGTCAAGAGAATGGCTGAAAATATAAGAAAACGCAAAAACACGTATCCCTTAGATTTTAGGGGGATTAATTTTAGAATAAAAATTTTGTGGCCTCGGCCAGTCGTTTAGGCTGGACACCGACTGGCTTCAAAATCTTAAATGAGAAGGTATATCAAGTGACACCTTGTTTTAAAGGTCTCGTTAATACGAGTTCATTACAGAAAACCAGAGTTCTCTAGGATCTACCGTTCACGAATTACGGGGTGGAACATGTGACCCATTCCCTTTGCCGCCGCACCGAAATGGTACGTAAAAATGCCTAGAAATATTTTTTTATGATCCCAAATAAGTATTTTAGTAAAAAACAGTGTTCTAACGAGATGATTGTCCCGCCCACTTCGACCGCAGCGTTCGAGCTTTTTTAGACCAAAATTATCAAAACTGCTCGTCTAAAAAGGCTCGAAAAACAATGCCATTCGAAATTTTAAATAATCTTTTTGAAATTTGGGAAACCGAAGTGAGATTATAAATGTAGGAATACAAAATGCCACAGATATACAGGGTGTCCATAAAGTCTCACCCCACCCCCCGTGTCTCGAGAATGTCTGAAAATATAAGAAAACGCAAAAACACGTATCCCTTAGATTTTAGGGTGATTAATTTTAGACTAAAAAATTATTGGCCTCGGCCAGCCGTTTAGGCTGGGCAGCAACTGATTTCAAAATCTTAAATGAGAAGGTATATCAAGTGACACCTTGTTTTAAAGGTCTCGTTAAGACGAGTTCATTACAGAAAACCAGAGCTCTCTAGGATCTACCGTTCACGAATTACTGGGTGAAACATTTGACCCATTCTCTTTGCGGCTGCACCGAAATGGTACTTAAAAATGCCTAGAAATAAGTTTTTATGATCCCAAATAAGTAATTTAGTATCACTTTGGCCTCAAAAATTTCTGGTCACCCAAGTCATAATAATACTTGGTTAAGAGATGTTTTGCTCTTCCCCCCCCCCATGCGCGGATATAGGGAAGGGCACGGGGGGCGTGCCCCACCCCAGTTTTTTGAGCGAGGGGTATTTCTCAAATTTCATTATACCTAATCACGTAAATTATTTTTTTAAAAATCAAATGAATGGTGATCCGCTGTGCCTTTTATCCCATTGAGGGGGGAGGGCACGGGGCCCTAAATAATTCCCAATCCTGATACTAAATAGAAATACGTATGTAAATAATTTTTTCTCAAAAATTCTGTCATCCGTCATGGCACTTTTTTTTCGTCATCACGCTTATAAAAGGTATTTGTGGTAAGCTCTACAGCTTTTAACAAATTAGTTATTGTACCTCGATATAAAGTACTGCCCAGGACTCGAACCCCCAGTCCCTGGGTTACGAGTCCCTACCCCTCCCCTCTCCAAATTTTCTATTAAGTATATTGTGCCCCCCCAAAACAAGAGGGCTATATCCGCGCATGTCAAACACAATTCTGGGGTTTTACTCTCTATCCGCTGGAAACTTATATGTATCCACATTGACCTCTCCCAGTCTGGGTTGGACGGGAAAGCTAAAAATCACGAGGGCGCAAACATACGCGATCTCTCACCAACCAATTAAAACCTCTCTGGACGTTGCTTGACTTCAGTGATCTAACGGGAACGGTGTTGGACCGGGAAAGTTAGCATCATGAGGTCTCCAACCTACGTGATCACACTGATCACTCAAAAAGAAAAACCGGCTGGACGTTGCTTAACTTGAGTGATCTAACGGGAACTGGTGTATTTAACGTTCCGTAGGCGCTAGAAAGCAACCATTTATAAACCACAATTTAGATTTAAATTAAATTTGTACCACCTACTGTTGGAAATGATTTTAGGAGAATTTAACTTTTTTGAAAAATTACAAAGAGTTGCGCTCATAATTTTTTTTTAAAAAAAACACAACTACTGAAAAGTGCATAATTTCATCTTGCAAAAAGAGAATGGCCGTAAGACCAAAGAATTAGTCAAATTGTATTGTAACCAAGAATGAATGGGTGGCCAAAAAGAGAATGGCCGTAAGACCAAAGAATTAGTCAAATCGTATTGTAACCAAAAATGGGTGGTCACTGGGCATTTAAATCTAAATTGCGCTCCGAAACAATTGCCAAAAAAAAAAAATGTCCAAAATTTTTGCACGATTACAATATTTTATTTTTTATAGGAACAGAAAGTAAAAATCGTAACCTTGGAGATATGTCATTTCGCCACGATGTATTTTAAATTGCATACAATTTTTACAATAAATTTTCTAATTTTTTTAAAACAAATATATTTTCATACATACATTATTTCTAGTGTTTTGAAAAATATCCCCATTTTAACAAAATCCTTCGCAATATGATTGTTTCGGATACTTGGTCTCCGCATCCTCACAAAGGCCCGTTTTACCCACCAGGACGGCCTGAACGCATATCGTCACACTTCCAGTCAAGGGACATCAATTTTTCTCTTTTTTCTAAAATTAATCTCTCATGAACGTTTTTGGGAAAATTAACTATTAGTCAACTTCCATGAGTGCGGCATATGACAGAGAATCCTGGACGGGAAAAATCCCTTTTTCCCAAATCCCACGACTTTTAATCCCATGATATCCTTAATATTTCTCCCCTTTTTAATCACTTTCAAAAAGTGTTGTGCTCAAGCAACATTGCTCATCAAGGCATGGCCGTAAAAACGTTTCCTAACTTGTCTGGAGGGGTGAAAATATATCAATAAAGCTAACAAGTAAACATAAGAAGTTAAAAACAAAAGAGGCGGCCGGAGAGACGGACAGATATTGCAAATTGCAAGCCGCAAATGGGAAAAATCCCGCGTGTTCAAAAATCCGTCGTTTCTTGTCCAGGATTGCCTGTCAGGTGCCGCTTTCAACTTCCATGCATTTGAAAACTATAACTATTTATAAAATGAAACAAAATTGGTAACCCCCCCCCTCCCCCACCAAAATAAGCCGCTGGAATATTCCATTTACTACATTGCCCTTTGTTCTGAAGATTTACCCGTTTCTGTAATACACTGCCACACGCCGTCTGTATTCTCTTTCCATAAACTGACACAAGCCACTGAAATATTCCATTTACTACATTGCCCTTTGTTCTGAAGATTTTCCAATTTCTGTAATACACTGCCACACGCCGTCTGTATTCTCTTTCCATAAACTGACACAAGCCACTGAAATATTCCATTTACTACATTGCCCTTTGTTCTGAAGATTTACCCATTTCTGTAATACACTGCCACACGCCGTCTGTATTCTCTTTCCATAAACTGACACCATTGTCTCCACAAGACACTGTGAGAATATCTCCCGTTAATGACCAACTCACATTCCACACAACATCATTAAATGTGTTCATAATGAAAGGTTTCCACGTTACATAGTCATCAGACGTCCAAATAATGACTTTCCTATCTTGGGAACAAGATGCTATTACACATTTAGATAGACCCCAACTTGGAGCCCAAGCGACATCACGCACCCAATCTGAATGATTTTCTAATTTTGTTTCCTCAATCCATTTGTCGTCTGTAAAAAAAAAAGAAACAAATCGGTCATGCGCTAGTTGTTCTTAATGTTAATTTGCAGGGTTGGCATGTTTAAAACAAACTGTTTTAAACAAGTGTATAAAACACTGTTTGAAATATAATGGTTGTTTTAAACATGTTTTTTGTGGATCGTATATCATCACAGTTCCACCCGAAGATCATCAAACACTTTTTGGTGACCTCATATCAACCCGTATCATCACAGTTCCACCCAAAGATCATCAAAAACTTTTTGGTGACCTCATATCAACCCGTATCATCACAGTCCCAGCAAAAGATCATCAAAAACATTTTGGTGACCTCATAACAACCCGTATCATCACAGTCCCAGCCAAATCCGTACCATCACAGTTCCAGTCAAAGATCATCAAAAACTTTTTGGTAACCTCATATCTACCCGTATCATCACAGTTCCAGCCAAAGATCATCAAAAACTTTTTGGTGACCACATAACAACCTGTTTCTACCATTTTTATAAACCTGAATTTAGAAATGGGGGTTTTTGAAGGAATACCGCTAATACTACCACCACCATTGAAAAATCCCTTTTCGTTCTCATGTGCTTCTAAAATAATGCTCCTTCCAATCTAGCGGTACAAATAGCCTGATGTCTAAAAGTCGTCAGAACTTTTCGGTACTATACGAAATTTTTTAAGATGCACTATAGCGGCATAATTCGGTCCTGCGTTTTCCGGGGTGTTAAAAAGAAAACTCACCCTCTTGTTTCCAAATCTTTATCAAATTATCACATCCGCCACTGACAAGTCTTTTGGAAACATTTCCTAATTTTGATCCTTTGAAATCTAATTCTGGTAAAGATCCAATTCCTGGTCCCCAACTGACTGCATTACATCCAATAGTATGTGCTGTTATCTTTTTAGTCTCCCAACTACTAGTATCAGACATATAAGTTAAGAAAGATATGGTTCCATCTGAACTGCCACACGCTAATATTAAACCAAATTCTTTAGGTGCCCAAGAAATGGAATTGACAGAAGAATCATGATTGTTATATTCGTAATATTTGAACCAGTTTCCATTGTCACCACGCCAGATGATAACCTTTCTATCATAAGAACAAGAAGCAAGAAGAGAACCGAATTGGGGATGTGCCCAAGCTACTTGCCATACAGGACCTGAAAAATAAATTAGAAAATAATGAGTCAAAAAATAAATATAATTTTCAGACTTAATTAGCTCGTCTAAAATATCATAGACGGTTTTGATCTGATTTCTCACCCGTCTCATAGCCTTCCAAACCATCTTTTCGTAGAATTGAGACAGCGTGGTTATTGAATTCCAGGGTTAAAAAAAAAAAAAAAAAAAACCTAGTACTCCAACTTACCAGTGTGTCCTTTAAGTTCTGCAACAAGATTTCTCTTTTGAGGTTGGTCATCATCTTTTCCTTTAATATTTCTATCGACATTAAATATCTTGACAGTATGATCTGAAGAACAAGTGGCCAAATAAAGACCGAGATAGTCCATTTCTGCATCATGTATCATATCTTCATGTCCTGTATCGATCAAATTGAGTTGACTAAAACCATTGTGTTATCGTAATTCTCACTATAGCTTGTACTACTCATCCTAATAATTATTTAGATAGGTTTAAAACAAATGAATAATCAATAACGTGAAACTAATCGAATGAAAAAGGTAATAACGTTAACGTAGGTAATTTGGAAAAATCGAAAAATTAAATATTTAAGATAAACATAAACAAGAATTCAAAATTTCCAACTCAACAAATTGGACGAGGCACAAG
>CM022878.1:901568-912151 GCA_012654025.1 Pachypsylla venusta | reverse complement strand
TACTTGCTCCGATCCCAGGGGTGGATTTGTTTTCGGGACGATTCCAAATGTAATTTCTCTTGTGAGTATTTGACAATGTTTAAATGTTCATCACAGCGTAACAAGGATTCTTTTCTGACAGTAACTGATGTAGGTATTTAACGTGGCAAAGGTTGTTGGCAGATAAAATATTTATAATTTGATCTTCAAAAAGTCACAACTACCCGGCGGTGACTTNCCTGTTACAATACCACATCCCAAACGGTAGCAGATAGCGAAAAATTGATGGGAATGGACCTCCCCCCCTCCCGAAAATCATGGTCTACGACCGCAGGAAAATTATCAGAACTAAAATAAATATATGTCAAACCGTTTTCAAGTCAAGTTACGGCCAAATTTTAAATTTATTCACCAAAATCGGACGATCACGGTTCGATATCTTAAAATTTTGTGGTGACA
This sequence comes from Pachypsylla venusta, assembly GCA_012654025.1. NCBI lineage: Eukaryota > Metazoa > Arthropoda > Insecta > Hemiptera > Aphalaridae > Pachypsylla > Pachypsylla venusta. Next base: position 911,713 of record CM022878.1, on the reverse strand, counting down.
ATATATCAACTCAAGAATAAACGACTACATGAGAAGAACAAGTTTGTTTATTTTATCAATCTAAGCGTTAAGATGAACGTCCCTCAAATCAGAGAGGTTAGCAGGTTAGGAAACGTTTTGATTGGCCATGCCTCTTTTTAAACATATAAAATATTAGCTGTTTTCCCGTGCTTCGCTACTGTTACAAAATTCAACAACAATTTCAAGATCACGAAATTAAATCTTCTCAATTTTAGATTTTTGGATTTTATTTAGAAAATTCAATAGGTATTTTACTCAAAGATATTATTTTTTGCACTACGGAAAACCTTCTTCTAAAATATCAGCTTTCTCGCTCATCCCGAAGTGGTACTTCTCAATAACTTGCTCCCACTTGAACTTTAATTTTTTTTCTTTCTTATTACGCACCTACATACCAAACGGGACCTATGTGCCAGTCAGTCAGTTAGTACGTCAGTATACCAATTGGGCTTTGCGTTTTATAAGTATAGAAGAAGAAGATTAGAAACGAATGGAAAATCCTCTGTAATGTTACATTGTCCCCCCATTCAGGCCTTGTACCGAATTCCAACAAATTTGAAACAACAGAGAAAAGCAATTGAGTGTAGCATATGACAGAGAATCCTGGACAGGAAAAATCCCTTTTTCCCAAATCCCACCACTTTTAATCCCCTGATATTCTTAATATTTCTCCCCTTTTTAATCACTCAATAAGTGTCGGGCTCAAGCAACATTGCTCATCAAGGTATGGCCGTAAAAACGTTTCCTAACCTGTCTGGAGGGATTAAAATATGTCAATAAAGCTAACAAGTAAACATGAAAATTAAAAACAAAACAAAAGAGGCGGCCGGAGAGACGGAGACATGAAAAATCCCGCGTGTTTTAAAATCCCTCGTTTCTTGTCCAGGATTCTCTGGCAGGTGCCGCTTTCACAGATATTACGGATATGACTCCGGGGAGAACCGTAGGGTCCCGTAGTTGTGGGGGGTTTTTGGGGATTTTTGTTACGTGCGGCGTGACACATCGCGGGAAAAATCCCACCAACCATATTTTTATATTTTCCACTTCTCTTTTGTTTTGTTTTTAACTTTTCATGTTTACTTGTTAGCTTTAGTAATATATTTTAACCCCCTCGACAGGTTAGGAAACGTTTTTACGCCCATGCCTTTATTGCTTGAGCAAAATTTTATATCCCCAAAAGAGAAAAATATTTTGAACGTGGGATTTTTCCCTTGTTCGAGGACCCTACAGTACTCCCCTAAGTCGGACCCATATATTACATCTTCATGTTGTAATTCTCTGTGCTCTATATATCAAAAATAAAAATTAAATCTTCTTTAAGTTGATGATTCTCCGCTGATAGCACGTGTTTAATTTTTATTTTATATTTTATTGTTAAATTTGATAATTTAGCTTAAAAGTAAACAAAAATGGGTTTTAACAACATTTGGTACTCTCATCCAAGAAAATACGGACAAGGATCCAGATCCTGGTAAGTTATAGTGAGGTTACGAATCACCGCCTGTATCTATGTAACACGGTCGTACAATACAACTTTAGTTTTTGGTGTCCGTAGCGAAATTTCTGTTTAGTAAGCAGTATAAAATAATTTCAATGTCTCTCTTATTGTAATTTGTGTTTAGTAAGCAGTATAAAATAGTTTAATGTCTCTCTTGTTGTAAGTTCACACTTTTGCTCTGCACAATCTTGTTTGTTAAAACAGGTATTTATAAACTAGACAGCTCCCATGAGATGGATCGTTTGTGTATGGTGAGGCTATTGGAATCTGGAATGTCTTCTAGGTAGTCACTTTGCCATTTTTTCATTTCTAGGTGAGGTCTGTGTGTGCGTTTCATTATTACTCGGTAGGTGTGGCGCTTATTCGTTGTTCCTGAATGCTGGCTCCCTTTACTCTGTTCTGCCGTTCCTACTAGGGCTCTAATATAAACCTTTTGTTCACTCTTTTTGGTTTGTGTAATATCATATTGCTCTAAAAACTGAAAGAAAAACATCTTCCTAAAATAAGGCTTAGCGTAGGGGATGTTTGTAGTATCTCACGAATAAATATGTATAAACTTGAAGAAAAAAAACACACATTTGGTTTTAAAGATTTATTGTGCTGTGGGTAGAAATGTTGTTTACTTTCTCAACGTAAATTAGGTATTCGTGTCCTACTCTTGTAACATTGGCTATTAAAGTTTATCCATGCTCAGTGGAGAAGTATTTATCTGTACTATGGATTCTATTGTATGTATTTGATACCGACTCGAGTCCTATGTCCGGTACTTACTATTAGGTATTCGGATACTGCTGAGACTAATATTTCGCTGTTTTAGTGTTAAATTCGAAATAATTATTAGAACATATCTGCTTACTAATGGTAGACACCCGTTTATTGTGTTGTATATTTTATTATTATAATTTTAGACAATTAAATTACACAGGGTGTCTACCAGACTGGAAATCCTGGAATTATCAGGGAATTTTAGGAGACTGGAAATGTCAGGGAAAAGTCAGGGAATTTTGGAAAAAACGACGAAAAACCGCCAAAAGTCAGGGAATTTTTCAAATTGAGTTTTTTTATCTCAATGGCCAATTTTATGCGTGAATATGCTTTTCCTGAAAAATTTGGCCTGCGGCGCTTATTATCGTTTTCCTCTAAAATTTTGTTATACATGTTTAGGGTATGAAGGAAATTTGCTGTATAGTTTTTGGGGTCCCTAGGCCCCAATATTGTGCTTTTTGAAGTCAGATGGAGGAGACAAAATCTTGAAAAAGTACACTGGAAAATCTGGAAAAGTCAGGGAATTTTACTTTGACGATTTGGTAGACACCCTGATTACAGAGATTCTGTCCTAAGTTGGCTCTTGGCAAGAGCTCACAAAAAAATCTCATCGGCCGGTCTTTGGATAACCCTAGAGGAACATTTTAACTGAAGTGATTAATACGCGTACAGATTATCCTGAAAGCCTGGCTGTATAGTCCAAACCTCCAAAATAAGTATTCATTATGATAATATATACCCAATATAATATCACAATAAATAATTAATTTTTCTTCTCTTTGGTAAGCTTGTTCAAGAGTGTAAACTAATGAATCCATTTTTTATTCCAGTCGTTCCTGTGCTAATGGACATGGTCTGATCAGAAAGTACGGACTCAATCTTTGCAGACAATGCTTCAGAGAATATGCCGCTATTATTGGTTTTAAAAAGGTAAGCTTTGTTGCTATGGGGACCAGACAGATACTGTTAAAGTTTGTAACTTGCTCCAAAAAAAAAAAAATAACAGTATCTGTCTAGTACCTTGCTATGAAAAAGTATTCCCCAATGGTGGGGTCGGAAGAGCAATTCATAGACTGATAAATATTTTCACTACCCACCTCCCTAGTGGGAGTTTTTTGACTGACTCGAATCAATAAATTCAAGGTCCGCCAGTTTAGGTTATAATACAGGTCTCATACTTCTGACTCTTGCGATCTTACCGATTATCAGTAATGCTTCCAATGCAGGGGATAGTGCATCGGCGTTATTTGGTGACTTTTCTGGTAGTGTATACTAATTTAGAACTAGAGATTCTGTGCACAGAAAATCTTATTCATTTAACCTGGCAATACGGGCGACGTACTTACATCAAATCCGTTTCGGAATTAAATCAACAAATATTGTTTAAAAAATACCAAATTAATATGCAACCAAAGCTAAAAACAAAACAGGTTGAGTTATTTTAAGTAAAACAGTCAAATATCTCCTATCCTGTTGGAGATAAAGAAGAATATTCTGATCAAAGTTTCATGATATGAAAGTGGACACGTTACAGTCATTTCAAGGTGATTTTTTTTTTTTTTTTTTTTTTTNTTTTTTTTTTTTTTTTTTTTTTTTTTTTTTATCGAACACTGTATTTTCATTGCATAACTAGCTGTTTCGCAAGTGCTTCGCTACGGCCTATAGCTTGGCGTCCTAGAGGCATGACCGTTCCCGTGCTAATAGTATTCTATGATTTCCCTTTTAAAAATCGGAAGCTAATAATAGTATTCTATAATTCCCCTTACAAAAATCGGAAAAACGGCCATAACTCGAAAACGGTTGAACCGTTTTTTGCAAACTATGTTCCAAATTAAGGCTTAAAAGGCCATCTAAAACTTTCTCGCTTTGAGTTGATATGTTGTCGCGACAAAATTTAAGATATCGGACCAATGACCGGCTAAATTCGGTCAAAAATCGAAAAATCGGCCGTAACTCGAAAACGGTTCGACATTTTTGAATTCTGATATTTTTCCTGGGGTTTTAGCCTATGGTTTCGGGGTCCATTCTCATCAATTTTTAGATATCTCTTACCGTTTTGGCTAAACAATTAGTGATACATACATATATTTATCGTTACATTGAGTTTTATTATTGTAGATAATTTCTACTTAATTTACTTAAAAACTATTTACTTGATTTTTGAAAATTTCCCAAGTGAGGTCGGTGAATTTTTTACCTAAACATCAATCTACAACATATCAAAATTAGTCTTTCAACACTACTCGGGGAAAAAAAAAATATGTTACTGACTGAAATTATTGTTGCAAACAAGCAATTAATCGAATTTGCTATTTGAACAGTTTCTTTCCACTTCAATTTGATTTGTCACTCATTATTGTCTAAGTAAATAAATTACGAAATTTCCAAAAACTGCGAATTTTTTCAAAATAAAAATTAATTTGGCTTCACGTCTCTTTAACATCTATTGGTCATTCAAGACGGGGTTTTTACCCTTCATTCGCTGGAAACTTGCAAACCAGCTACCCACATTGACCTCACCCAGTCTGGGTTGGGCCGGAAAAAAGAGCCAACGATACGTGGTGTTCCCAGGCGGTCATCCATCCAAGTTCTGACCACGCCCGACGTTGCTGAACTTCAGTGATCTGACGGGAACTGGTGTACTCAACGTGGTATGATCGTTGGCTATAAATACACTTAAACTTGCATTTAATGGATAATTTTCACTAGACATGTTCCCTTCAATATAAGTCACTGGACATGTCACTGGACATGTTCCCTTCAATATAAGTCACTGGACATGTCACTGGACATGTTCCCTTCAATATAATGAAACTTTGGTCAACATATGTTTCAATATCTTTATCCGAGATTATAATGAAACTTTGGTCAACATATGTTTCAATATCTTTATCCGAGATTATAATGAAACTTTGGTCAACATATGTTTCAATATCTTTATCCGAGATTATAATGAAACTTTGGTCAACATATGTTTCAATATCTTTATCCGAGATTATAATGAAACTTTGGTCAACATATGTTTCAATATCTTTATCCGAGATTATAATGAAACTTTGGTCAACATATGTTTCAATATCTTTATCCGAGATTATAATGAAACTTTGGTCAACATATGTTTCAATATCTTTATCCGAGATTATAATGAAACTTTGGTCAACATATGTTTCAATATCTTTATCCGAGATTATAATGAAACTTTGGTCAACATATGTTTCAATATCTTTATCCGAGATTATAATGAAACTTTGGTCAACATATGTTTCAATATCTTTATCCGAGATTATAATGAAACTTTGGTCAACATATGTTTCAATATCTTTATCCGAGATTATAATGAAACTTTGGTCAACATATGTTTCAATATCTTTATCCGAGATTATAATGAAACTTTGGTCAACATATGTTTCAATATCTTTATCCGAGATTATAATGAAACTTTGGTCAACATATGTTTCAATATCTTTATCCGAGATTATAATGAAACTTTGGTCAACATATGTTTCAATATCTTTATCCGAGANAATCATCAGTTACACCTGGGGGTATATTATTAAATAAGTATCGATTTACTTTATCGACCTCCACCCCCTCCCTCCCGACATGAAGATCTCACCTGCCCCCTCCTAGGCCAGATGCTGGCTACGCCCTTGAACAGACAGTCAAACGGACGTTTAAAAAAATCCTGGTGTTAAATCTAGACGTCACTTCATTCGATCAATATTAAATGTGAGCCCCCGGATTAGCTATGAACTCAGCGCCTTAGCCAACTTATACAAGGTGATTGGTTTTACCTGCATTAGTAACTTTAATTAAACAGGGTGTCTACCAGACTGGAAAACCTGGAATTGTCAGGGAATTTTATGCGTGAACATACTTTTCCTGAAAAATTTCGCCTGCGGCGCTTATTATCGCTTTCCTCTGAAATTTTGGTATACATGTTTAGGGTATGAAGGAAATTTGCTGTATAGTTGTGGGGGGGTCCCTGGGCCCTAATATTGTGTTTTTTGAAGCCAGATGGGGGAGACAAAATCTTGAAAAAGTACACTGGAAAATCTGGAAAAGTAGACTGAGAAACCTGGAAATTTCACTTTGACGATTTGGTAGACACCCTGTTAAAGTAATTTACGAGTAGTTGTGTTAAGCTAATGTTATGTTTACCACAATGTAGGATCCCCGTGTTATTATTCAAATGTTATGTTCATGCTTGGATTTGAACCATCCTGGTTACAAACCTACCGTATCTACTTAGAAGATAAGTAAATTAGCGTAGGAAAAGCCTCTGTATTATCTATCTATACTTATAAAACGCAAAGCCCAGTTGGTATACTGACTGATTGACTGACTGCTGTACTGACTGACTGAAAATCAACGTAGCTCCACGATGGCTAAACCTAGAGACTTGAAACTTGGCACACAGATCCCTTTTAAGGAGGTGCGTAATAAGAAAGGAAAAAAATCGAAAGTTCAAGTGGGAGCAAGTTACCTCTAAAAATGTCGCTTTTTAGCGGGTCTTTTTGTAATTGTTTTCTGGGCAAACTAAAGGAGATAACGAAAAATTACCGAGAATAGACCCCCCCCCCCCCATTTCTAGGGGGGGCAGCTGCCCCCCCTTCCTACGCCCATGGCACCAAGGAGGTTCCGTGTTCGATTCCCGGGCGGGTCGAACATTTGATGAATTTTTTTTTTTTTTTTTTTCAATTTTTTTACTTGGTCTTGTTGTGATTGGGGGTAACTCAGCCTTCTAAGGACAATTGAGTGAGTAGCTATGGTAATAGCGACAAGTGGTAGCATTATAAGGAAATTATTAAAGTGTAGCTTACGCTTAGTGATATTTGAGTGATTGTTGAGAATACCTTGTAATACTATGATGCCCACTAAAATTGGTGACATAATAACTCAAAGAAATAAACATTTACATTTTTTTTTTTTTACATATGTATGATTTATTCAATAAAATAAAAAAATGTATTTATTATTATTACTAAGCAAAAAAAAACTGCGCGACTGAGACTCTTTTAGCTTTGATAAGCCAGACCTTACGGTCCAAAATACCGACGGGCCCGCCAATATTTAAGCCCTACAGCTTTTGGTACAGAAACATTTGGCAGGAAAAAGTTTTTTTTACACCCAAATCTTACACTTTCTGTTCCGTTTCTTATGTTTCAGTTGGATTAAATAGAATTATAAAATTATTCAAAAAAAAAACGAGAAAGAATTGTGCAAGATGAATTTGAATGTCAAAAGAGGGAGACCGGAGAATGTATTCTGTCATAGACTTTGGTGTTATTGTAATTTATTCTATACGAAGATGTGCGCCCAATAAATATTGTTACATTTTTTTCTAATATCAAATTAATTTTCATTTACTTTACCAAATAGGAACTAGTAGTTCTGTGAATTGTAGACCTCACTTAGTTCTGCAGAATAGATAAACATAAGGGGGCGTTTGATTCGGGTACTTACACTTGTTTTTTTTAGAGCAAACTCCGGACATGGGGTGAATTTCCCTTCCTCGTCCGGCCTGACTATTTCGAAGGGAAATTCACCCCATGTCCGGAGTGTGCTCTGAAAAAAATATCAGGTTACCTTACTGGGGAAAAAATGTGTCCCTGAAAAAACGTGTACCTAATCCTTTCACAAGAGCTTAATAAAGGCAATTTTCTTAATAAACATGAGTCTTGAAACATAAGAGTGCGTTTGATAAGTGGACTCGGGTACTTACACTTGTTTGGGACAAATAGTCAGGCCGGACGAGGAAGGGAAATTCACCCCATGTCCGGAGTGTGCTCTGGAAAAAATATCGGGTTACCCTACTGAAGAAAAAAGTGTCCCTGATAAAACGTGTAATCCTTTCACAAGAGCTTAATAAAGGCCATTTTCTTAATAAACATGAGTCTTGAAACATAAGGGTGCGTTTGGTAAGTGGACTCGGGTACTTACACTTGTTTGGGACAAATAGGCCGGGCGAGGAAGGGGGATTCTCCCCATGTCCGGAGTGTGCTCTGAAAAAAATATCAGGTTACTCTACTGGAGAAAAAAAGTGTCCCTGAAAAAACATGTAATCCTTTCACAAGAGCTTAATAAAGGCCATTTTCTTAATAAACATGAGTCTTGAAACATAAGGGTGCGTTTCATAAGTGGACTCGGGTACTTACACTTGTTTGGGACAAATAGTCAGGCCGGACGAGGAAGGGAAATTCACCCCATGTCCGGAGTTTGCTCTGAAAAAAATATCAGGTTACCCTACTGGAGAAAATAGTGTCCCTGAAAAAACGTGCAATCCTTCGACAAGAGCTTAATAAAGGCCATTTTCTTAATAAACATGAGTCTTGAAACATAAGGGTGCGTTTGATAACTGGACTCGGGTACTTACACTTGTTAGGGACAAATAGTCAGGCCGGACGAGGAAGGGAAATTCACCCCATGTCCGGAGTTTGCTCTGAAAAAAACATCAGGTTACCTTACTGGAGAAAAAAAGTGTCCCTGAAAAAACGTGTACCTAATCCTTTCACAAGAGCTTAATAAAGGCCATTTTCTTAATAAACATGAGTCTTGGAATGTATTACCTCCGAGCAACAGGTCCGTGAAGTTGCAGACTATATTGCAGTCGGTAAGTGCAATTGGAACTGTGTAAAAACGAGATTACCATTGTATTAAACTTTTAATTTCTTTTGAAAAAGGGCTCATTATCCAACCATGTCCATGGGTGGGGTTGGGGATTCTCAAGGGATTTTTGAAGTTATACTTCTTTAGACGCGTTATGAAAAAATGTTGAGAGTGAAATTTTAAGATGCGGGTACACCTGTAACAAAAAATTATCACCGCATCAGTGTAACACAAAATTATTACAAAATGATGAGAGTTGAATTTAAATTTTATGTGAGCACAATCAAATTATGATTGCATAGTCGAAACATCCATGCTATGGTCATATAGAAACCTGGAATAATTCATTCGACAATCGTGATCCAAAATCTCTAAAAGGGGCGTCCACACTATGTCGAATGTGTCGATCGACACAGTCGACATTTGTCGAGTCGAATGTAACCCGAATGAAGTGGATAATTTTGCACTGAATCTTTGGGCGCAGTCAAATATGCTATGCCGTTTTTCTTTCGATTTCTAGCGGATTTCATTAATACTATCTAAAAAGCGCTAGAGACGGGACGATTTTTTATATTTTATGTGTCCACCCATGGAGCATAGTGCAGAGGTGCCCAAACTCTTATTATGGTTCGCCTCTACGGTTCCATACTTGAGAAGGGCCACACACTATTAAGTGTTGAAGGTCCGCTCCGCCCATCAATTCAAATACTTACAATGAACGTTGCGCACGTGATATATTTTTTCACGTCACAAAGTGCACTTGTCAACCCTAACTCATTAGGGTGGCACACCGCCAAAGATGTGCAAATCAGTTTCTAAAGTGCGAAAAGTTGCGAATAAAAGGCGTAAAAATGAGAGGTTTGCGAGTTTTGTGAAATTCTTAAACGGAAGAAAAAAAATATGTAACTGAGGCGGGATCTTTTTATGGCGATAATTTTTTTTNTTTTTTTTTTTTTTTTTTTTTTTTTTGTGGGGAGGGGATAACACTATAGCCCGCAGATTTTGAAGATAAGTCTGAAAAGTCCCCAAAGAACTTTAGTTTGAGTCTATGGGAAGACCCGCTTATGTTTCAAAGGGATCTTTAAGACATTTATCCCCTAAGATACCCTAGAAATCTTGCTATACAAGGACTGAATTCCATGAATGGATCAACAAAGGTGTCTCGGTGGAAAAAAAACCATTATCGTTTTTTACGGGTGTCCTCCAAGGTCCCCCAATTTTTGGACTCCTGCGGTACCCCCCCCCCACTGCT
>CM022878.1:862241-874142 GCA_012654025.1 Pachypsylla venusta | reverse complement strand
GTAATAGGCTGAAGTTTTGAAGTCTTGAGGTCCATATTTATATGGACATATAAATATGTCTTGAGTTTTGAGGTCCATATTTTGAGGTTTTTGAGGTCTATATTATAGACCTCAAATACCAGTTTTGAGATCTCCAGAGCCCAAATCTCGAGATTTTAGTCATTGGTCCGTCAAATATACACTCATGTCCAAAATTACCCGCCCACCTTGATTTCGCAACACAGGACGACTTTCCTTATCTAAAAAAAAAGTAAAACTTATTGTAATAGGTTGAAGTTTTGAAGTCTTGAGGTCCATATTTATATGGACATATAAATATGTCTTGAGTTTTGAGGTCCATATTTTGAGGTTTTAAGGTCTATATTATAGACCTCAAATACCAGTTTTGAGATCTCCAGAGCCCAAATCTCGAGATTTTAGTCATTGGTCCGTCAAATATACACTCATGTCCAAAATTTTCCGTCCACCATGATTTCGCAACACAGAAGTGACCATAAATCGATCATCAACAGCCGTTGTACAACATTTACGACCTTGGCCCGGCCTCCTTTTACAGCAACCTGTCTTCCGATACCGCTGAATAGTGTCCCTCAACGTTGTTCGGGAACGTGGAGCATTCTTGCCACTTGCCGTTGCTTAATAACTTGCCCAAGCAAGGCAAGAGCCTTACCCACATCAACTTCGGCTAAAGACATTGGAATTGATATTAGAAAAGTTGAATAAGATGTTAAAACAAATCAGTATCATTAATAAAGCTGAATAAATTTACATCAAATATCATATAGGTAACTATAACCAATAAACCGTTTTTAAATATTTTTAGCATGGTTAACCAATAATTATGTAGACTTTTGCACATTTAAGAATGCTATATGTATTTTTTATTCAAAACATTCATTTTAGGGGCCCCGCGCCCAAATGTGCCAAGGGCCCCGCGCATGCTTAATCCGGGCCTGAAACAACGAAGACAAAAAAACCTACAGCGCGGCGCGACGATTAACAAAAATATAAGAAAATCTGCTTACTCATTTGTCTGTATTTCTTAAGCAGTTTGATAAAGTCAAAACAGTCATATCCCAACAGCAACACCAACTGGTTCTCGGCATCACGATCATCACCAGCGTTTTTTAGTATGCTAAGAACTTCGCCCGCTTTCGCTTGAGATACCATGGCATCGTCATAAATCTTGGACAAACGCCTTTGTAACCAGTAGGCATCAATGTCTAGGGGATGCAAAGATTTATCTTTCTTACGGCCTTCAGTATCTTCTCCTCCTGCCAACTATAAAAATAGAATTTCATTAGAAATAATACAGAGTGTCCCAAAAGTCCGACACCACCTGAATATCTTTTGAACGGCTTTATGTGGAGTTTTGAAATTTTGCATGGTATTATATCCCAAATTAAACCACCTGATGGTGTGACCTAATTTTCAGGTGCGAGTCCTATGTGGCCCCCAGGGGGTCCAACTTTTGTCTTTTAAATACGAACAACCCCCGTCTTCATACAAGTTCAAAACAATAAAATTGTAAGTACTTTGCAAAAAAAAATTCACACATCTAGTAGCGTGTTTGGTTTTAAAATGGCGGCCATTTGAAATTTCCAAGATTCCAAGAGTGTCTTAAACTAGGCGAATTATTTGCAATGAGATATTGAATAATTACATAGAACACCTAAAAAATTTTTTAAAAAAGAAAAAAAATAGGACACCAATGCCGAGGAACCTGTTCTTTTAGACATAATTCGCTTAGTTTTAGACACTTCGCCTACTTTTAGAAATAATTTGCCTAGTTTTAGACACTCTTGGAAGTCATGTCTTGGAAATTTCTAATGGCCGCCATTTTGAAACTAAACACTCTAGACGTGTGAATTTTTCTTGCAAAGTACTTCCAATTTTATTGCCTTTCTGAAAATGTATCGCAAGACGGGGGGTTCGTATTTAAAAAACTCACCCCTGAATGATTGGTCACAACATCAGGTGGTTTAATTTGGGATATAATATCATGCAAAATTTCAATATTCCTCATAAAGCCGTTCAAAAGATATTCAGGTGGTCTCGGACTTTTGGGACACTTGGTATACACTCATTTTCAAAATTACCCGTCCACCTTGATTTCGCAACACAGAAGTGACCATAAAACGGCCATCGACAGCCGTTGTACAACGTTTACGACCTTGGCCCAGCCTCCTTTTACAGGAACCTGTCTGCCGATACCGCTGAATAGTGTCCCTCAACGTTGTTCGGGAACGTCGAGCATTCTTGCCACTTGCCGTTATTTAATCCATTGCCCAAGCAAGAGCCCTACTCACATCAACTTCGGCTAAAGACATTATATTAAAAGTTGAATAAGATGTTAAAACAAAGTTCTAATTAGTACTGAGGGTCAAGTGGCTAAACAATGTCTTATTATAACAATTCAGCTAATTTTGTCCCTAGTTGGGGGTGTTAACATAAAATTTTACCTGAGAGTAACTTGTTGACATTCAGTAATAAGTAGAAATCATTAATAACCAACCCTTTCGCTTCGTTAGGTCACTTAAAATAACAGAAAAAATGGATGGTGAGGCTATGAGAGACACTTATTGAACACCTTGTATACGTACATGTGGATGGTGCGTGGCTATGAGAGGACACTTATTGAACATCCTGTATACGTACATGTGGATGGTGTGTGGCTATGAGACGACACTTATTGAACATTCTGTATACGTACATGTGGATGGTGTGTGGCTATGAAGGGACACTTATTGAACACCCTGTATACGTACATGTGGATGGTGTGAGGCTATGAGAGGACACTTATTGAACACCCTGTATACGTACATGTGGATGGTGTGAGGCTATGAGAGGACACTTATTGAACACCCTGTATACGTACATGAGGAATGACGTCATCTTCTTGCTCGTTGGTTGGAAATGTTTGTACTGCTTGCTCACTCGGACTAACTTCTTGTTCAACTTGGGAATCATTCTCCCACAGACCTTCATTAAAATTAAAATCATTTTGATCTGTACAAGTCAATAAATTGATAATCGATTCTTCAGGTAAATTTATCGAATCATTATCACCATCGTCTTCTTCATCATTCGATATTCGAATTTGTTTTCCGATATGAAAGTTACCTTCGACACGACTCCTATCCCATTCTTGAAGAGTTCGACCATCGCTCATAAAATTTATTCCATAATATCCAGGTGCATCTACAAGGAGATCTGGAACAAAGAGAGATGAAGGTTGGGGTAGTAATAGTGCGCACTCCTCCCAGTGATATTCAACAAGAAATGACATCTAGTTTTTAGGTGTCGCAATGGTTTGGTCGCGCGAGCATTTTACGTTCGTTGTCAAGCTGTTTTTTTTAAAAAAAAGTGAATCCATTATAGCCACTCAGAGGGCGTTCCGCACAAGGTATATGGTTTGCACATTGCAGATCCAGTTCCTGATCGAAAAACAATTTTGAGGTGGGTTCACAATTTTAGGACCACATCATCAGCTTTTGGGTGTATGAGGCTACGGCACATGTTCCCCGGTCACGTAATCTCCTTACAGCATAACATTTCGTAGGCCCCTTGATTGCCAGATTTGAGTCCCTGTGACTTCTTCCTTCCTGTTCAAACATCGCCCTGGAACCTTTGACGAGTTAATAGAGGCAATTCTGGAAGAAATCATCCAAATTGATGCTGGTATGCTGACGACAGTCATTCAAAGCTTCCGCAAAAGACTCAAGGCCGTCATTTGGACGACATTATTTATAAAACATAGATGAAAAAAAAAACTAGAATACACAAGCTTACAGAATACAAAATAAATGTTCAAATATCTCATTTCGTTTTTATTTGCCAGCTGTTTCAAATGTGGGAGAACTAATTGCCGCACCCTTTAATAAAGAAAATAGTTGAGGAGCAAACACACATAAAGGCCGTATTTTCGGTGATAAACACAAGATATTTTTTGGGAGATCCATCGGGTTCAACTTCTCCAAAGGAAGCTTGTCAGAAGCCGTCCTTTAGAAGATAGAGCTGGAGATCCATCGGGTTCAACTTCTCCAAAGGAAGCTTGTCAGAAGCTGTCCTTTAGAAGATAGAGCTGATATGGCGAAGTCTTCCGCACGCGGTTAAAACCGTTCGTCCTCCGACGAAGTCTCCCCACGCGGTTCTTAAGTAAAAAAAACTCTGCCAATGTGACACATGGGTTTATTATATTTCCGGCAAAAAAAATATACCTTTATTGAGGGGGGGGTAATTTTTTTTTCGTGACGAATCCAAAGGTTCATTATTGAAAATAATACCCCCCAAATAAGACTAGACCAAATTGGAAAATTGAAAGAAAAAAAGTGTATAAATTATTTTGGAATCGATCAGAAAGGTGCGTTTGAAACGCCATAAGCCACAAAAGAGGACATGACGTACTATGTTTAAAGTCCACTTGTTCCAAGTCTTCATTGCCAAAATCATTGTCAGGTTCGGAAAATCCTCCCGGCCAGAATGGTTTATTGTTGGCATGTCCAGTGATATTTTCTTCATCGAACGGATCAGGTGCTCTCTCCCAAGACATAGAATTTTTAGCAGTGAGTTCTTGATTACAAATAGGAACTTCACAAAATTCTATCAATTCTCCCGATATTGGATTTCTCTTTGCCTGAAATCATTCATTAAATAAACTAGGTGTGTCCGTGGACAAAAACGGGCGGAGCCATCTGTTTTAACCTAGAATTTTCAGGCACCACATAAACTTTAGCATATAGTTTGTAGGGAGTATAAGGCTACGCTTCGCTCCGCCCAATAAATTCTGTTTCTTTGTGTTATCAAGTCACAAATATGATGCTCACTGCAGCATTGTAGGAATTTTTCAATATCAATCATTATGCAACTTAGAATTTTTTCAAGTTTACCTACAATGCTGGCACCGAGTAGCTATATACAGTTGGAGATAAATTTAGTTACTCGTTGTCAACATGACTCTGAGTGGGGCCTCGAAAACATCCAAACCATACTGACAAATTATTGTCCCTAAAAGGATTCGAACCTGGGTCTCCTAAGTGCAAGACTAGTACAGTGACTATCTTAGTCATGGGATTTGGTGAAATTATGAAGTGAAATAAAGTCATCGGTTGACAAACGAAGGGAAACATTTGACCAGGATTGTAGGGTGGAACTAACAGGGCCCGAGTGACGGTTCATTTATATACTTACTAGCTGTTTTCCTGTGCTTCGCTACGGTTACAAAATTCAACAACTCAATTTTAGATTTTTGGTGGAACCGACTCCCAGAGTGAACACGGCTCCTATTTAGAAAATTCAATATTTTACTCAAAGAAATTACTTTTTGCATTGCGGAACACCTTCGTAATAGAATTTCAGCTTTCTAGCTTATCCCAAAGTGATACTTCTTAACTATGGGTTTTTGATGGGACCGACCCCCAGAGTGAGCACCGCTCTTAGTTAGAAAATTCAATATTTTATTCAAGGATATGACTTTTTGTACTTCGGAACACCTTTGTATCAAATTTCAGCTTTTTCGTTTATCTTGAAGTGGTACTTCTCCGATTTTTTGGTGGTGAAAACCGTCCATAAATCGGATAAAAACCGCAAATTTTCAAATTTTATATTTTTTATGGTGTCCTTATATACTATTTTGGGGGGTCTATTCTAGGTCATTTTTCGTTATCCGTTATCTCTTTTAGTTTGCCCACAAAAAAATGGCAAAAAGACCCGCTAATTAGCGTCATTTTTGAAACACTCACATCAAGCGTACTTGTATCAGGTGCCATACTAATATCAAACAAATCATCAGATAAACACTCACCTCAAGCGTACTAGTATCAGGTGCCATACTAATATCAAACAAATCATCAGATAAACACTCACCTCAAGCGTACTTGTATCAGGTGCCATACTAATATCAAACAAATCATCAGATAAACACTTACCTCAAGCGTACTAGTATCAGGTGTCATACTAATATCAAACAAATCATCAGATAAACAATAATAATACTCTTTATTGATAACAAATAAATAATATACAGATGAAAATAACAGCTTACGGAATAAAATTAAAATCCACATGTTACCAAAGGGCGCGATTATTGCCTGTGGCAATCTCTACCATCGAACCCTTACTTTAGTGCCGCATTGCTAGATGTTAATAATAAGAGATAGTGAATACACATATATACCACCTTAAATAAAAAATAAGGATAAAGAGGAAAAGGAGAAAGGAAATAAGAAGAAGACGAAGAAAAAATAGGAAGAATCACACCATTCTCGAAGCACAGGATACAGCCCTTGCGCCAAAATCTCAAGCCGAACCCTCCAGGAGGTGCTCAAACAATCGCCGCTTGAAACCAGAAATACTAGTGACTAGTCTTATTGAGACAGGTAAGGCATTCCATATTCTGGAGGGTTGCACAGCGAAGGAGAGGGAATAGAATCGCGAATGATGTATCGGCAATCTCAGAGTAAGAGTATATTTTTTACTTTTTTGACAAAAGGAATGTGCACACCATTGAAAGTCAGACCTCCGGAGGAAGTATTAACTGCAGATAAAAGCATAGATGACCCTATAACACTCACCTCAAGCGTACTAGTATCAGGTGCCATACTAATATCAAACAAATCATCTGTTTGTTTCTTTGCTCTCCAAAATGTCATGTGTTTGGCAAAGTCGTGGATGGACAATTCTTCAAGGCCTCCAACATGAAGCTCTTCAAGATTAGATTCGATATCAGAGAATAATGGCGGCAGATCATCCATCTGAAAAAGAAAATACTTTCTTTAAAGTTCTCCTTCTTTGTAAGATCATTGCAGTTGTTGTTGTTGTTAACGCTCTCAACGACTCTCACTGTGTCTCCAGGCCAAGAAGCCTCTCCAACAGGATCTGTCCATAATGCTGACGGCTCTAGATTAGTTGAGTTTGATGGATAGTTGCTGATTGCTCATGATTTACATCATGAGCAGCCAGCATACATAGACGACAACGATCAGATACTTCAGGATTTAGCAATTTTTATACCAACTCCTTGAGAAAGTATCTGCAGCACCATGACTGGATCCAACGGAGGAAAAACACAGTGAGTTGTCGTCGGAACGGTGTTGATGGTCTTTGGCCGTGTCCGAGAGCACGGGTAGCCCCGGTACGAAGAACCAACCATCTTGGGGGCCTTTTTGTAATAAGTCATTGCAGTTGCAGTAAAGGTCCTTGGGTTAATGCACATAATTTGATCTGTTATTGATTGGAGTGCAGAGTCAACCAATACAGGGTGTCCCAAAAGTCCGAGACCGCCTGAATATATTTTGAACAGCTTTATGTGGAGTTCTGAAATTTTGCATGGTATTATATCCCAAATTAAACCACCTGATGGTGAGACCAATTTTGCAGGGGCGGGTCCCATGTGACCCCCAGGGGGTCCAACTTTTGTTAGAAGCATTACTAAACAACGAATTTAAGTGGAACCATTTAGTGACAACTAAATGGTTCCACTTAAATTTAGTGTCACTAAATGGTTCCACTTAAATTCGTTGTATAGGTCTTTATTCGTTCAAGTTTTTTGGTGCTTGGAATGTTGTTTCAAACACATTGCAATTCATTTTTAATGATTTTCTCAATAAGAGGTTCAAAATCAGGGCGATAACATATTCTGAGTGGTTCAAGTGAAGAGTTTGGTTTTGGCTGCCCAATGAGCGGCCTCCCTCCACTTTAATTTGTTTATTATCGCTGTCACCTGGAGTTGACCTAGATATCTAAATCAATAGCTCACCTCTTCCGAATACTCACATTAAAATCTTCGATTTCTCTCTCATCGAAGAAATCTTCTCTATCATCAATATACACAACAGGGATGTCCACCTTTTTCTCCTCAATTTGATCTTCCAACTCTACAATCTCAGGATCTACAATCTGAGATGAATATTTAAAATTTCTATCATAATGAGAACTTGATTGACTTCGTACAGGCCAATTATTTCTAGAATGTTCTTGATTTTTAAAATTATCTTTACTAAAACTTGAATAACTTGTCCGATTTTTGTCAGTTTTGAATTGTTTTTTATTTCGTTCAAATTGGTTCGATTTATCATTACTAGTACTCATATAGACTGGATTTTTATCCCAACTTAATTTTTCGCTTGGCGAGCGTCCGCTATCAGATTCATGATTTGAAGATTTTTTTATTTTGATAGGTTCTGATTTGAAATTTATATTTGATTCTGATGATTTTTTTTCTTTGTTCTTTTGAGGTTTTCTTTTCGTAAAACCTTTAGGTTCCTGTATTTCTGCCGGTCCTGATATATTTGAGTTATTTGTACCCACAGATGGTTTTTTAGGTTTTCTTTTTTTCTCATTTTTGTCCATATCATGGAATGTTCTAAAATTAATATTCCAAGTTATTAGTAGTGGTGGCTGAAATAAATGTATCAATCAATAGTGGCATCATCGTTTCCGATGGTAGCCAGATGTATGAGACTGCAGCTCGTAAGAAGTTATTGTTTGCAGCTTGAGTTTTTAATTGTCATCACACATCTGATCTTGAAGACTTGAAGACGGGCCCCCAGAACCATGTCAATCAATCCGATATAATTACATCAATAACACAAACATAATGATATTACAGAGTTGTTTTCTGTATTATTTTACAATATCTGCTCAGATGGACTCGGATGAGGATATTATCCTCAAGTAACTTCTCACAATCTCAAGTATGATTTATTTTCACAGTGGAAGTTTTTGTTTGCTGCTATTTTTTTAAAAAAAGATCATAAATCTATTCTTCGAGACTGAAATTTGACATGGCCTCTCTCCAGAACAATGACTATCAATATAATCATGCCTGTAAAAAAATAGCTAGAAAACATAATAATAATAGTCCTTATTTATACTGCCCGAATGGGCCTTTTTTTTTTTTTAATTTGGCTTAACGTCTAACATCTATTGGTCATTCAAGACAGGGGTTTTACCCTCCATTCGCTAGAAAATTGCAAACCAGCTACCCACATTGACCTCACCCAGTCTGGGTTAGGCCGGAAAAAAGAGCCAACGATACGTGGTATTCCCAAGCGGTCACTTATACAAGTACTGACCACGCCCGACGTTGCTTAACTTCAGTGATCTGACGGGAACTGGTGTATTCAACGTGGTATTATCGTTGGCTAAAATGGGCCTGTACAGTCTGAATAGACCTTTACATCTGCAGTTTAAAACACACTTTCTATGTTATTTTTCACCATTAGCTCAGGTCGAATCACCATACCACACATGGAAGTGCTCAGTAGGGCTTCCAATCCCGCATGTGGGATTGATTTTGAATCCCGCGGGATCCCTCATTTTTTAATATTACAAGGAGGAGAGTTCTCAGTAGGTAGGTATATCCTCATACATGCACCATCTTCGCTAACTGCTTTTACATATTTGCCTGATATTTGACTACAATCCACCAAGTGTTGTGTTTATAAAAATCTGGTGTGAACATTACACGACTTTCCTTATCTATAAAAAAAAAAATATTGTAATGGGCTGAAATTTTCGATGTCGAGTTTTCATTGCCAAAACACGTTTTGAAGTCCCCAGAGCGGAAATATAATTATATATACACATCTTGATATATATTACACTTCAAACTAAGTTGTATTTTTCAATTTCTTGTATGAAATTGATATGAATAGGCAGCAAGTTTAAAGTTCTAGTTATTACCGTTCACATTTTAAGCAGGATATGCGAAAACCATAAAAAATGGCATAAAACGGTCAACGGTACATTCGATTTCCACCAAAAGCTTATTTTGCCGTTCATGGCATAATACTGGCATACATAATATATTTCAAGTCTCTAGCACTTGCCGTTCTTGTGATATTTTGTTCACAGACATACGGACAGACACACCCACGGGCCAATGGCTGAAACTGGGGAAATTTTGCTTAGGGGACTCCAAAACGTGTTTGGCATTGAAAATTCGACGTCGAAAATTTCAGCCCATTACAATACTTTCTTTCTTCATAGGATAAGGAAAGTAAAAATGAAAAAATACAGATTTTCACTTCCTCTTTTTTTTTGTATTCCTTCACAATACTTACCTGAGATCATGTTTAAAAAAAAAATATTGAGGGATATGCGGGATTGGAGGTTGCGGATCCCGCAGATTGTAAATCCCGCAAAAAACGCGCTGATCCCGCAAATCGCGGGATCAAGTATTTGCGGGATTGGAAGCCCTAGTGTTCAGTGTTCAATAATTAGAAAATGGAGTAAGTAAATAAAACGTGCTAATGATAGAGGAATACCCAAATAAAACTAAACAATGAATTGGATAAAAAATACATGCATTTAGAGAATCGAACAAGTCATCGGGATGTAGTGATCGCTGATGTTCAAACATAAAGGCGTGTTTGATCTTTTTTTCAAATTTGGGCTTATCCTCAATTAGGAATCCTGTCTTCATACGAAAAAGACACTTGCTTACTTTTAGTTACGAAACTCTTTAGAATGATTTGAATAATACGATTGTAATACTGGCAAGCAGGTAAATTTAAAATTTATATTTAATTAATGAAACTGGGTTAAAATAACTTAGGACCACAAAAACCAAAAACTGTAATCATCTATTCTATATTCTTCTGACTACACTTCAGTCAGAATTATTTTTTAAATTTTGGTGCCAAAATATTATCTACATCTTCTACCAACATAAACAAAAGAAAAATCCGTATTCACTAGGGTCTGGAACCGGGGAGGAGTATATGGCAACGAAAACTTATGTTTTTCCATTTTTCGGCCCATCCAACCCTGTATCCACCGTCCGCGACCGCCCCTGGGTTAGGAAACGTTTTTGCGGTCATGCCTCTGTTGCGTATGTACAGCCATCAAACATGGATCCCTGCCAGGAAATAAAAAAAGTCATTTTAAAAATGAAAATTTAAAGAAAAAGCATAATTTTTTTTAAAAAAAGGGAACCATACAGTCCTCCCCGGATAAACACCCCTTGTAATGGGACGTGACACAAAGCCCGAATGGAGCAATAGTTTTTTCCGAACAGTGTAAGAGTTTTTAGGGATAAACCGAGTTTTTTTACCAAAAAAAAATAACTTCATCATCGAGGCATGGCTAATTAAAATATTTCCTAAGCTTTTTGGCTTGGCGGACGTTCATCGTAACGCTTTAATGATAAAATAAATAAAATTGTACTTCTCATGAAGTCGCTTATCCCTAAAAATTCTTGCAGCAGTCGAAAAACTATTGCCCCATTCGGGCTTTGTGCCAAATCCTTTTGTTTGTGAACAAAAAGGCTTCAGGGTTGCCAAGTGACTTTTTCCCCTGATTTATGATTAATTTATTCACAAGAACATTTTGGGTTTTGTTTTGAGAGCCACCTTGACAATAGGATCGCTCTTTCCTTACGCTATCATTTCATTGAGATATTTACTATACCCGTTTATTTTAGAATCGAATACAGAGGGAGGGGCGATCGCCCCCTTCCAGATCTGAAAAAATGAATTCGTTTTTATAAATTATAAATAGGATATTTTTATAAATTATAAATAGGACTTTCATTGGAGCCTCGATGGTCCCCTTTACTGGCAACCTGTGGGTATTCGCCCTTGGTCTATTTTATTGTTATCAAGAAGTATTCTGTCAGCAAAATCATCCAATCTTCAAAGATGAAATAATGCTCCCGTAATAATAAAGGGATGGCTACTTTTTCTTCAAGCCGACAGACAAAGACATTCCAAATTTCAAAATTGCTGCCATTTTTGAAGGTCGAATGATTTATCTGACAGAGTACATTTATGTTTTGATGCAGAATTATTGTCGGCATAATTAACCCTAGGATTGCCAAGCTCTATTTAATTACGTGCATTGCCAAGGGGGGGGGTACAAAGTACCCGCAAACAAAATAAAGGATAAAATGATTTTTTT
>CM022878.1:840600-855012 GCA_012654025.1 Pachypsylla venusta | reverse complement strand
CCCCCCTCTCACTTCATGCAGTCAAAACATAACTGTCTACACTCTAGGAGACAAAATAGAAAAACATTCAAAAATCAAATCAAACAAATGAGATCAAAGAAGCCGACAAGAGGTACTTTTTTTCTTACTTTTTATACTGGTCAGCTTTTTTATTTTATATATTTGTGATTGGGGCGGCGTTCTATCCAAATGAAAATCTACTTAAATTAATGGGCAGTAAGAAAAAACGGTAGGAAATAAAAAACTCGAAATATCTAGTGTAAGGTCCAAAATTATTGGGAGGGGCACGTGCCCCCTCCGTTTATAAGACACCCTGTATAATAACATGTGCTTTTATGAGACCCCCCTGTACAGAGTTACACGTGTTGAAGCTGAAAAATATTCTCGTCATGGCCTGATTTGACGTCATGGAAGTAAAACACATTCCTGTGACCTACTTGAAAGACCCCAAAATGTGTTTCTAACCAACCAATCATAGGTATTATTGTGAAACATATATGTGGAACGCTAACGCGTGTAACCTATAAAATAAGTAAAGAAACAATCTCGCAAAAAACTATATTCTGTATTTCTGTGAACTATAGACCTCACTCACTTAAAATGGGCATTATAGTGGCCCAGTCTTTCAATCAATAG
Source organism: Pachypsylla venusta (assembly GCA_012654025.1). NCBI lineage: Eukaryota > Metazoa > Arthropoda > Insecta > Hemiptera > Aphalaridae > Pachypsylla > Pachypsylla venusta. The sequence goes on along the minus strand of CM022878.1, from coordinate 854,376 downwards.
TAGGATGTTGTTGTTGTGGCGACAGACGACAAGTCAGATCAGATCAAGTTTGTTGTTGTAAGTTGAGAAAAGCTGCCACCTCTTTCGGTCTGGTCCAGAGGTCAAGTACTGTGAGTGTGGTAGGACTTAGGACAGTCAAACAGATGATGAACATCGTGTGGCTGTCCAAGGCAGAGGTTGCATTCATTTTTGATACTGGTGTGAGATGAAAGTGTAACATTGGTGCTGATCTGTTGACTTGTTAAAGTCGAGAAGTAGTGATGGCCCTTGGCTGGAACATCCTTGTGAGTTTCAGGTCACCTCGGTACGTAGAACCGATCAATAGTAGCATCATCGTTGGTTCTTCGTACCGGGGCTACCCGTGCCCTCGGGCACAGCTAAAGACCATCAACACCGTTCCGACGACAACTCACTGTGTTTTTCCTCCGTTGGACCCAGCCGTGATGCTCCAGATACATCCTCAAAGAGATGGTATATAAATTATTGTTAAACCCTGAAGTATCTGATCGTTGACTATCCAATATTCAACTAATCTAGAACTGTCAGTATTATGGACAGATCCTGTTGGAGAGCCCGCCTTTTTTGGCCTGGAGACACAGTGAGAGCCGTTGAGAACGGTAACAACAACAACAACAGCATCATCGTTACCGATGGTGGCCAGATGGGACGGATGAAGCTCTAGATCAATTTAGTTTACTGCTGAATATCATATATCTTTTCTTGGAGGCTAATAATTGACATGGGCCCCTAGGACCATTACACAATCATATTACAGAGTTTCTTTCTGTGTTATTTTACCCACACCATCAGCTCAGGTGAACTCGCCCGTTGAGGATGTTAAGCTAAAGTATTATCTTACAATCTCTCTCGCCCGTTAAGGATGTTAAGCTAAAGTAATATCTTACAATCTCATGTCTTCTTCTTTAACTTCATCTTTTACCTCGTGGATGACTAGCCCATCTCTACAGATATTATTGGAAATATGGAAATATAATAAAAATCCTTAATAATATTTCTTTTTTTAAAAAAGTTGCTATATTTTATTATCTAAAATTTAATTTACAAACAAAATATAATATAAAATATTCCATAACATACATTACATATCACGAGTTGTATTCCTATTACTAATTCCTAAACTGCAAATCAGTTCGTAAAAAGGTCGTAATGATCTCTTAGGCCCGATCCTACCACGACGTGTTTTCAGGGAGTTTCATCTAACACTGTGTCAACCTGTGTTAATACAATACTCAAACCCGAGTGTTTCAAAACTCGGCTTTTGGTAGGACCGGATCTTAGAGCATTAGAAATGTATTGCATAAAGTTATCAGTTCTATACCTAATAACTATGTTGTTACCAGACGAAAAAATTATGACAGCATTACATGTATATTGTTTACTACTCCCATTGCAAATAATTCGCCTAGATTTAGACACTCTTGGAAATTTCAAATGGGCGCCATTTTGAAACAAAACACGCTAGACGTGTACATTTTTTTTTGCAAAATACTTCTAATTGTCTTTCTGAAAATGTATCACAAGATGGGGGGTTCGTATTTTAAAAACAAAAGTTGGACCCCCTGGGAGCCACATGGGACCCTCCCCTGAAAAATTGGTCACACCATCAGGTAGTTTAATTCGGGATATAATAACATGCAAAATTTCAAAACTCCACATAAAGCCGTTCAAAAGATATTCAGGTGGTCTCGGACTTTTGGGACACCCTGTATAGCCGGACAACACATCTTTCAATCACACAAAAAAAAGATAGAGATATATTCATTTGAATAAACCGGTTAACATCTAATATATTACAATCATACATTTTCTTTTCTTCAATTTCTAAGCCATTATAGACAAAATGTACCAAATAAATTACCAATCAACATCTAATATCATTTATCATTCACTCAAACAAGAAGAAATGTACTCAATTAAATAACCGATAACATCTAATATCGTTCAATCACACAGTAAAAGAAGAGATATATTCAATTAAATAACCGGGTAGCATCTAATATCTTTCAATCATACAAATGTTTTTTTTTCTCCTAAGCCATTATCGACAAAACGTACCGGGTAACATCTAATATCGTTCAATCATACAAATGTTTTTTTTTTCTCCTAAGCCATTATCGACAAAACGTACCGGGTAACATCTAATATCATTCAATCACATACAAATCAACATCAGTCGTTTACCATTACCTATTTTGGGCTAAGACATTAATATATTTGGCTTTATTTTTTCTAATGCCACCATTTTGAGCATTTAATTTTGGAGCAGGATTATGAATAGATCCATTTTGACTCAAATTTAATATATTCGGTGTAGGTCCAGCCATCAAATTATTATTTGGAACATTCATAGAAACAGAAGATGCCGTTTGATTTGGCGAATTCGAATTAATTTCAGTCGCTTTTGGAGGAGCTACGGGGGCATTGTTTTCATTGTCATTCTGCGCATTTATATTCACCCATTTTTTCTTTTCTTTGTCCCATACAATTGAAGGTTTAGTATCATCGGGCAATATCATTTGATTTTTTGGTTTGGCAAAGTTGAGAAATCCTAACCAACCGCTATTCGATCCGCTCTTAGTTGAATTTTTATCCGTTTCAGATTTCTTAGCTTTTGTTTTGTTAGAAGTGTCTTTTTTAGGTTCAGATTTTATTGTTGTATTTGGTTTAGGTTCATTTGAGTCTGTGTCATCACCAAATGTAAATCTAGAAGTAATTGATATGGATCCAACAGGTGGAACATTTGAATCTTCAGCCGCATCTTCTTGAATTGTATTGTCCACAGTATATGAAGGTAATTCATAGCTATTTTGTGACGTCATTGAATCATGAGTTGGTACAAAAAATGCTGGAACTGTTTGATTTGTTTCTAAATGTGATACCAAACTTGATATAGGCTCCGAAGATATTTTAGATATTGGTTCTGTTTGGTAACTCACTGGAACGGGTTCATAGTTTACAATTGGATCTGAATGTTGTGTTACTGGTTCCACGATTTGATTACATATGGTTTCCTGTTCTACACCAGAGTAATGAGAATATTTGGAAGGTTCTGATATATGATAGGGTTGAAGAGTAGTTTCAGTTTCTTCAGATGATACTAAAGGTTCGTGTATAATTTCAACCGGTGGTAGATAAGAGCTTTCAGTATTTTTCACATCACTAATTAATTCCGCTAAACGTTTGATCCACATATAATGCTGATTATTCACTCTTGAATAAACACGTAAAGATAAATCATAAACGTATAACAAAAGTGAATATTGATTGGACACTTCTATGAGATGTTTACCTAGAAATACATTCGCTATGTTTTGTAACAAACTTAAAGCTAATTCATATATCCCCATTTTTACATAATTTAAAGCTAAATAATATTTATAGAATTGTAAATGAGGCAGTGTGTTATCATACGCCATTGTAAGAATGATACTTTTAATTGGGACATGTTGTTCAAAAGATCTCTTTTCAGCACCCAGTAGAACATACATTGTACTTTGATTAATATAGGAACTGAGATTGACACGAGCCGACAAAAAACAAAAATGTTGACCACAAATGTCTCCAACAGCACCAAATATATCGCTAAATCTAAGAATCAATGATATATCAGACATATTATTCAATATGGCAGCAAGATGAATGCCCCAATCGTCGGAATATTTATAGTCAATGTCCAAATCAAACATGACCTGCAAGCAAGTCCGCAAAGGATCATTTTTATTTAGACTTTGAACATACATGGAGCTTACAGAATGAAATGTTGTCTCATTCATGCTAGACGCAATAAACAAGGCGCTTACCCAATCTTGATTCTCAATGGCACATTGTAACGCTTTGTGTTTAGAACCATTGAGAAGAAGTTTCCTCAACCTATGCATCACCTTGTCCTGATTTGGATTTTGCAAAGAAAGAGAGCCCATTGCAATCTCTAGACTGCTCTGATCCTGGGAGATAAATTGATGTCGAGACATTGTTTGAGCATTAGAAGGCAATTCACTTGGAGGAGAAAATAGAGTTGGTCGTCCTTGTGACATATACTGTTCTCGTGACATTGACGGACCCTGTGAAATAAATTGCTGACGAAATGGTAAAGCAGCATTCTCAGACATTTGATGATCTTGGGAAATAAACTGTTCCCGAGACATAACAGGATTCTGTTCTGTTTGTTGTTGAGAATCTTGAGACATGAATTGTTCTCGTGTCATTCTAGGGTTTTGATGATCTTGCGATTGGTCTTGAGACATAAATTCATCACGAGACATACCTTGATTTTGAGTAAGATCTTGAGATATAAACTGTTCACGAGATAAAGCAAGACTTTCAGCTGAAAAGGAATCTTGTGGTTGTGAAATGAACTGTTCTCGAGACATACTCTCATTTGCATTTTGATTCGGTGGAGACAATGAGTCTCGAGAAACATATTGATTTCTTGATACAACATGACTTCGGGATGATGTCTCCAACTGGTTTGCAAACCTATAGTTAAGAAACTGATCTCCTTGAATTTTTCTATATTCATTCAATAAGAGTTCCGAAATGTCGTTCGGTTCCGTCTGACCTTTTAATTTCATTTGTAAAAGAACAAGTTGGTAAAGCATTTTCTCGGAGAAATGCCTTGTCTGATCAATATGAGATTGTAAATATTCATAGAAACATTTCTTGTCTTCAAATGGCATAAGTTCTTTTAGTTGTTCCAAATTACTCAGATACTCAGAGTGAGGAATGTTAACAGGGTAAAGCTGTGCAGAAAGATGTTTTCCTTGTCCGAATAGCAGACACCGATTACTAATTACTTTTGAAACTGAATGAGGCAGATGGAACTTTTTATAACAAGAATCTGATTCATGTAAATCACCAGGTGACTCTCCTTGGACAATGCGACTTTGTGATCGACTACTTACAGAATCTGAAAGTCTTTTCCGAATAAATTGCTGTTCTCTATGCTTGGGAACTTGATAGCTTCGATCTAAACTATGATACATTTGGTCCGATCGACCATATTCATTTCGGTCTCTATTTTGGCAACCATTCGTTTGGTGTCCTCTTCTAAATGACTCAGGCGTTGTCGAATGTGACCAAAATTTATCTCTTAAACTCTTCTCAGTAGGAATATATTCATATTTATACCAATCTCTATATTCGACAGGGAAATTCATACTGAACTCTAGAATTCGAGCTTCTAAATCCTTACTCAAATGTGGATAACTTCTGCATATTTCATCTATTAGATAGCCATGTTTTTGATATTTAATTTGTCTTGTATCTTTTGAACTCATTTTTGTTTGTACAGGTGGCGTATTTCACAAAGGACCTAAAAATAAATGCAAAGCGTAAAGAAATTGGGGGACAAAAATGACAAAATCTTATGAGAAGAAATGTATTTACAAAGGTTGTTGTTGTTAACGTTCTCAATGACTCTCACCGTGTCCCCAGGCCAAGAAATGCGGCCTCTCCAACAGGATCCGTCCACAATGCCGACGGCTCCAGACTAGTTGGGCCCGATGGATAGTTGCTCATGATTTACATCATGAGCAGCCAGCACACATAGACAACAACAATCAGACACTTCAAGGCTCAGCAAGGATTCACATACCAACTCTCTGAGAAAGTATCTGGAGCAGCACGGCTGGGTCCAACGGGGGAAAAACACAGTGAGTTGTCGTCGGAACGGTGTTGATGGTCTTTGGCCGTGTCCGAGGGCACGGGTAGACCGGGATCGAAGAACCAACTATCTTGGGGGCCCCAACCATTTTGGAGGCCTCAACCATCTTGGGGGCCAAGGTATGTTGTGTTAACGTTTTCGACGACATTCATACTGTTTTGAGAACGAAGAGACCACAGCTCCAAAAGGATCATTGCAGAATATTATATTTTGTTCTAGGTTGATCGGGGTCTACATTAAAATAAATAGTTTTAATGTTAAATTGAAGAATTTAAAAAAAAAAAAAAAAAATTCTGCTAACTTAGCAAATGGGTCTAATATTGGTTTATTATTTTCAATAATGAACCTTTGGACTCGTCACGAAAAAAAATTCCCTTCCCCTCTCTTCAAGGTACAAAGAACCAACAACGGATTTTTTTATTCGCTTTCGGATTCTACATACCCCGTGTGGAACGTAAAATATGAAGCTTTGAGGAGGGGGGGTCGTGGCGATTGCAATATACAGATCTGTTTTTTTTTTTTTTTTTTTTTTTTTNTTTTTTTTTGATAATGAAATAAAAATGAGAACAAAATAATTCATCAACCTTGTGAACTTTTATTAATACAAAAATGAAATTAATTATTTTCCATTTTTAAAAAAGTATTTATTTATTATTTAACTAACTTAACCAACTGTCTCCCTATAATCCTAAACTACTCTACCGTTTACCGTTCCTAATCATAATTTGATTGTCCCCAAGTAGACGTTATCGACCTCATTGCAATTAATTCTAAATTTAGTCTGAATTCTAACGGCAACCAATACTGTACGGACTTACTTGATGAACGTTTAATAAAATACATTGGACAAGTAATAAAATGAAAATAAAAAAAAATAAGTATACAGTGTGTTAAATTTTTAGTTGTCCCATAGGAATTAACATGGGAATTTCTTTTTATGGCCTAGAAATAGGCCATAAAAAGACATACGCGCTTTTCATGAATTTTTAATCAGGAAATCGAATATCAGAACTTCTGTTGTTGTTTTTACCATTAATGTTAAAGTAAATTACCATTAATGAAATGAAAAATCAAAATGTTTGTTTTAATTAGTTAATCTTCTCAGATCAGGAATCACCCACATGGTACAACCTCGCTGGACGTTGCTTAACTTCAGTGATCTAACGGGAACTGGTATATTCAACGTGCCACAGACGCTGGCTCATTAGTTAGTTGATCATACGACTAACTATTCAAACCATTAAAACAATTCTTAAAAGCTATAATCAGTTTAGGGAAAGAATCTTTGAATTTATAATTGTAAAAATAAAATTGAATAAATTAAATATATATATGTAGTTTTTTTTTATATATATAAAACTACTACAAAATAATGTATTAAAAGCCACCTCCCAACGTGGTGGTTCAGTTGTTGATTTTAAAGATATTTTTCAAGTCCTTCACTTCAAATACTTTTCAACCATGCTAGTAAAAATAAGGGTGTGGAAAAAAATTAAAACGATTTTCCAAATTATTTGAATTTCAAACTAATTTACCATTTTCCAGGTCAGTAAAACAGAATTAAACGCTATTAAAATAACTACACTAGTAAAATTATCTTCAGTAAGCCTAAGCAACCCTAAACTATGTCCAGATTTCAAGTAGTTAAAAAAAAAAACTTATTCCTTTAAATTAAACACGAACCTTGAATTTTCTGTTTTCTTTGTCCATATTTTGAAGGGAACTATTTTGAGGGGTCACAGACCCCTTTGTCTGTGACCTCTCAAAATAGAAAATATTAAAAAAACTAGATTATTAAAAAATATTAAAAATAAATATTAATATTAAAAATTAAAAAAAAATATTAAAAAACTCGATTAATGACGGGAGATATATGGACTTTAAAACGTATCCTAGCCTCTCTCGTCGGGGGCAATGATTTATGTAAGGTTATATTACGTTTTTACGTCCATACCTAGACAAAAAAATATTAAAAAGCTTACCCCTACAGTCAACTTGGATTCATGCACCCAGATTAACTTCATATATTAAAGTTTTTCTTTGTTCAAAATTAATACGCAAATAAATACTACGACATACGTCAGGGCCGTAGTCAGAATATTGTCAGGTGGGATAAAATTGGTAATTGAATTTATTATTTTCAACCTTTGGAATCGTCATGAAACATTTACCATGGTCACTGAGTAGTTAGGGTGTCTACCAGTTTAGGTCGATCAAAAAGGAGGACTTTTGGAGACTTTCCGAGGACCTTTTTGTTTGACAAAATACATAATCACAAAGAATTTTTGAAATGAACATAGCCCCGGCATTTTCAAAGTTTTTGTAGTTGTTAACTTATAAATTAATTACACAATCAAGTCATAATTAAATATTATGACCGCTTTTTCCATTAATTAATGTTTAAAAACTTTTAATAGAGTTCATTAATTAAAATTTAGCTATATTTTGGCAGTCAAATACAAAACAAACGGAATAGTTAACTCAAATTGCTCCAACTTGTTCATGTCTCTGACTATCTAAACACAGACACAAACACTCATGAACAAGATGGTGTTATCCGCGTGTGAAAGCCACACAAGAAGTCTCTTGAAATACTAAAAACATTCTTCTACTAACAGAAAAATATTGGTCGTATTTCAAACGTCTGAAAAAAATGCTACTACTCTTTGTGTTACAGCAGAAAGGAGCATACATGATTTCCCTCAGATAAGTTTCATTGGGAAGTGAAAAAACTTCACTAATAAAAATTATTACAATGTTGAAGGTATGTCCTAATAAATCCTATCAGCGCTGCAGGCAGGCGGAATTTTTGAAATTATATAAAAAAAATCTTAGGAAATCGAAAGATTAACCACCGAAAACTCAGTGTGGAAAAAAGGAGGACTTTCCAGTAAAAAAGAGCACTTTTGGAGGACTTGGAGAACCTTTTTTGAAAAGGAGGACTTTTGGAGGACCGGTAGATACCCTGGTTGTACCTACCGTTTTTTGTCATAATATACTACTCAGAAAAAAAGAAATCGGAGGGATGGGGACTGACTACGGCCGTGACATAAGTAAAAATTATTTAAATGGCTACCAGGACACCATGCATACTGTCCATCAGTAAATTTATTCCTAACGGAGGGATGGGGACTGACTACGGCCGTGACATAAATAAAAATTATTTAAATGTCTACCAGGGCACCATGCATACTGTCCATCAGTATATTTATTCCTACCGGAGGGATGGGGACTGACTACGGCCGTGACATAAGTAAAAATTATTTAAATGTCTACCAGGGCACAATGCATACTGTCCATCAGTATATTTATTCCTAACGGAGGGATGGGAACTGACTACGGCCGTGACATAAGTAAAAATTATTTAAATGTCTACCAGGGCACAATGCATACTTTCCATCAGTATATTTATTCCTACCGGAGGGATGGGAACTGACTACGGCCGTGACATAAGTAAAAATTATTTAAATGTCTACCAGGGCACCATGCATACTGTCCATCAGTATATTTATTCCTACCGGAGGGATGGGACTGACTACGGCCGTGACATATGTAAAAATTATTTAAATGGCTACCAGGACACCATGCATACTGTCCATCAGTATATTTATTCCTAACGGAGGGATGGGGACTGACTACGGTCGTGACATAAATAAAAATTATTTAAATGTCTACCTGGACACCATGCATACTGTCCATCGCTATATTTGTTCTTAACAAACACCAAAACGTAACACTGAATCATAAAAACGAGTTTTCCTTCAAGTTTTATCTACTCCAAGAGAGTTTACAATAAAGCTATCATATGTTAAAATATGTTTCAAAATGAAACATATTTTAAGAAAATACAAGTTGTTTATGATCTTAATGTTACAAAGAAACATGTTTTTGAAATGTTTGCATATATATTCATAAAAAAAATAAAGTCATTGAAGTTTTTTTTTAAAAAAAAAAAAAATAATAATAACTTAAAAAAATAATAACTTTTGTGTACCTTTATTTGTCTTGGCGTAACTTTTCAGATGCCAATTTTTTTTTTTATTTTTTTTTTAAAGAAAAGAACCTTTTCTGGAAGTAAAGCAAAAAGTGTTTTAGTATATTTCAAACTTTGAAATAATACTCCACATATAAGTTCCAATCACGGTCAGACCGCATCTTTTTTTTAATGGATAACCATCGTTGCAGAGACATTAAAAGTAGAGTCCATTTACCCTTAATTGATATTTGAATCCACACAGGCGCAGTTATGATTGCAAAAGTGTTTAAAAATTTCAAATTCAACTTGGAATAACTCGTGCCCCGTTTTGAGTACCGATCTCAAATAAATTTCAAAATATTTTCGTTTTTTTTAATGAAAAAAAAAAAAAAAAAAAAAAAAAAAAAAAAAAAAAAAAAAAAAAAAAAAAAAAAAAAAAANAAAAAAATAGACTCTTGAGTGGAAGATTACCAATAGGCGCGATTAATGCCTGATGCATTTTCTACCACCTAACCCTTAGAGCTCTATTTTTATGTGATCAAGTACTCAATTTAATAAGGAAAAAAAATCCTGCCTCCGCTGGGGATTGAACCCACGCTCTCCTGTTTACCAAGCGAGCGCTTAACCACTGAGCTACCGAGGCAGGTAGGTTAGTTCTATTTAACTAACCCACCAAAAAGGGTTAGTTCTATTTAAGATTTCAAAATTGACCCCCTTTGAGGCCTCCCTTAAAAGTGTACAAAATTAAAATACCAATCGAAAAAGTGTTTACCCTTTGGAAAATTCTAGATATTTCTTTTCTTTTTCAAACTCCCCTTAAAAAGGACAATATGAAAATCGAGGTGAAAATGATAGTACCCATAAGTCGAGGAGTCCTAATATGAACAGATCTAACAATGACAGCTTGTATTTCAAAAACATGTTCTTAAAAAACAAAAGCTGGTTTAACTTTCATATTATTATGAAAGTTGAAACCAGCTTAGCTTAACCTCAGCAACCACTACTTTCTAACGCTTTGTTCGATTCTTTCGAAACATTCATTGTTGTAAACACCTCTGCACATGTTGGATGAATACCTATAAGATTATCAAAATCTTTTTTACATGCACCCATCATTATTCCCAATGCATAACCCTGTGTGATTTCACCAGCATTTGGACCCAACACATGAAACCCAATGACTTTATCATTTTTATCTGCATCACATACAAGTTTAGCATAACATTTTCGAGGTTCTATTTCCAAAGAATTCTCTAACGGGATGAATTGATTATGATAGACTAAAACGTTCTTAAATATTTCCTTTGCTTCGGTTTCACTGTATCCGATACATCCATACTCTAACGGTGTAAACACAGTTGTAGGAACCAGTTTATAGTTCATTAACTCAGTAGACGTTCTGTAAAGTCTTCGAACCAAAAGTTTTCCAGCTTTAATCGCTACAGGTGTTAGTTCAGGCGCATTACTAATAACATCTCCTACAGCGAATATGTTATGGACAGACGTTTTCTCATTGATTGTTACTATTTTTTTATTTTTCTCGTCAATTTCTATTTTAACTTCATTTAAATTCAAATCTTTCGTGCAAGGAATTCTTCCAATAGCAAATACTACTGTATTAAACGTATCCTCATACTTTTCATCGTTTTCAGCATTGACAGCTTTCACAATAATATTGTTCTTATCTAATTCAACCAATTCGATGGGAACGTATGATTTCAAAAATCTAACACCACGTGACTCTAAATCATTACCAATCAAAGAAGCAATGTCTTGATCAAAACCTCGAAGTAAAACACTTCGTACCATTACAGTTGTGTCGTAACCTAAACCATTTAGAAACCCTGCACATTCTAAAGCAATGTATGAAGCCCCGACAAGTAAAACTTTTCCAGGATTTCTTTTCAAACTGAATAAATCGTCAGAGGTGATACCAAGATGAGCGCCAGGTATATTGGGATAATTAGGTCTTCCCCCAACAGCAATTATGAAGTTCTGAGCCGTAACAACTCTTTCATTTCCAATTAGTTTCACTGTATGTTTATCAACAAACGTGGCCTTTGCATTGAAATAATCAATTTTATTCTTGCTTAATTCTTGAACATAATTATTATTCAAATTGCGAATATAATTTTGAACATTTCTGGTTAACGTACTCCAATCAAATGATTTTTTAACATTAAATCCAAAATGATCACTTGTACTTATTTCTTCATTAATCAAGGAAGCTTTGTGAAACAACTTCTTAGGTATACAACCGACATTGACACAAGTTCCTCCAAGTCCCCATACGGTTCCATGTTCACTAGGAGTTACAAAATCAAACAAAACAACTTTTTTATTCAAAGAAGCTGCTTCCTTAGCTGCTGATATTCCACCTGAGCCACCACCAATGACACACAAATCATAATCATAAGTTTGAAAATTATTCTCCATATAGTTGTACAATCTGCCATCGTGGTAAATATTAAGCAAATCATTACAGCCACCAATATGCTGACCATGTATAAATATATTTGGAACAGTTTTCTGACCAGTTCTTTCAAACAAAGCTTGTTGTATTTGAGCTCCATTAGATAGAACATCAAGTTCAATAACTTGGAACTCATAATCTTTAAGCGCCAATAATTCTTTAGCTTGTCTACAAAATGGACATGTGGTTTTGCTATAAATCAGTACTTTGTTTTTAGATATGTAATGATCAATATCAAGGAACACAGTGTCCAAAGATTTCAATTCCTCAACAGTTACATTTTGTTGCTTAAACAAAATGTACGAATAAAGTTTTTTTCCAGTTTGTTTATACAGTTCCTGTTTTGACAATTCATTTAAAGATTTGTGAACATAAGTTAAAGGTTTTAGCGATTCTTTCATTCTATCGTCCAAATTTCCAAACACAACTATTGAGTTATCTTTTAGAATCTGTTCCACACTTGGATCAGTGTTAGTAAACATTGAAGATGTGGTTTGTTCTGCGAGAAGATTTGAAATACTTTCATTTTTAAATAAATTCAACAATGCATCACAACCACCGATGTGTCTTCCATTGATGAAAATGTTGGGAACTGTTTTTTGACCAGTTTTTTCAAATAGTGCATTTTGAATTTTCGCCCCATTTTCTCCTAGTAAATCCAATTCAATTGCTTTGAATTCTTGATTAATAGATTTGAATTTATCTTTGGCTTTTGTACAGAAAGGGCATGTAGTTTTGCTAAAAATCACAACCTTATTGGACGCAATTTCTGCATCGGCAAAAGATACTGGATTGAAAATCCCACTGTTAGCAGAGAGCAATTGTTTTATTCCTCCATTTTCAAATAGTTTCAACGTTGTATCACAACCTCCGATGTGTCTTCCATTGATGAAAATGTTGGGAACTGTTTTTTGACCAGTTTTTTCAAATAGTGCATTTTGAATTTTCGCCCCATTTTCTCCTAGTAAATCCAATTCAATTGCTTTGAATTCTTGATTAATAGATTTGAATTTATCTTTGGCTTTTGTACAGAAAGGGCATGTAGTTTTGCTAAAAATCACAACCTTATTGGACGCAATTTCTGCATCGGCAAAAGATACTGGATTGAAAATCCCACTGTTAGCAGAGAGCAATTGTTTTATTCCTCCATTTTCAAATAGTTTCAACGTTGTATCACAACCTCCGATGTGTCTTCCATTGATGAAAATGTTGGGAACTGTTTTTTGACCAGTTTTTTCAAATAGTGCATTTTGAATTTTCGCCCCATTTTCTCCGAGTAAATCCAATTCAATTGCTTTGAATTCTTGATTAATAGATTTGAATTTATCTTTGACTTTTGTACAGAAAGGGCATGTAGTTTTGCTAAAAATCACAACCTTATTGGACGCAATTTCTGCATCGGCAAAAGATACTGGATTGAAAATCCCACTGTTAGCAGAGAGCAATTGTTTTATTCCTCCATTTTCAAATAGTTTCAACGTTGTATCACAACCTCCGATGTGTCTTCCATTGATGAAAATGTTGGGAACTGTTTTTTGACCAGTTTTTTCAAATAGTGCATTTTGAATTTTCGCCCCATTTTCTCCTAGTAAATCCAATTCAATTGCTTTGAATTCTTGATTAATAGATTTGAATTTATCTTTG
>CM022878.1:825602-839336 GCA_012654025.1 Pachypsylla venusta | reverse complement strand
AATCTATTCTGAACATCATAGAGTCAACACTGGCCTGAGGATGATAGCCTGAGTGCTATTGAAAGCTCGCCCTAATAATTTCAATCTGAATCGATATTGTCTTTTTTGTAAATATTTTTTATTATTTTACGATTCTTTTTATAAAAAAATTTCAAATATGTTTGTATGATAAGAGTTTCTTTAGCCAAGGGCCAATTTTCGTAACCTCATATCAACCATATTTTGAAAACAGGGATTTGGAAATAGGCAGAACAACAGTTCATCGTTAATTGTTATGGAAACAACAACAGCAGCAGCAGCTATCAAGTAACTATAAGTTCACATGGTAACTAATCGGTGTTTCTTCCAATCAATTTATGCCCCGTTTGGCATGTACGTATTTTTTCAATGAGAGAGTTCACACTACAACCCCGAGAAAAAAAAAAAACATTAGCAATCGAATCTTGAAAAAATATGATTGGGGGTCGTTTCGAGACCCAATTGTACGTAAATGATGGTGTTCTCATTTCAGGTTTTTATTAAAATATAGAGTAGGTACAAATTAACAACTTAAAAAATTCTAGTAAATAGTAAATTCTGGTTTATTATTTTCAATAATGAACTTTGGACGGGTCGAAAATTTGATAAAGGTTTTTTCAAATTTTCTACTTGGTCTGGTTGTGTTTGGGGGTACCTGAGCCTCCTGAGGACAATTGAGTAGCTATGGTAATAGCAACTAGTGGTAGCATTATAAGGAAATTGTTAAGTGTAGCTTAAAGCCTTAGTGATATTGGAATGTTGAGAATAACTTGTAATGCTATGATGCCTACTAAGATTGTGACATAATAACACAAAGAAATATACATTTACATAATGAACTTTGGAATCGTCACGAAATAAAATTACCCCCCCCCCCAAAAAAAATACAAAAAAAAAATGACATTTTACGTTTCAAGGTACACGTAGATTCCAAAAATCGAAGAAGAAAAAAACCGGTTGTTCGCCGTCCGGGGTACTTTTGACACTTCGCGTTGACCGAATTTGATGAAATTTGGTAGGCGGGTCCAAATTGAGGGTATGATTTTGCCCCGAATCTTTTTGTCACTGTCTGACACATATAGGGTTCCATTCTAAAGCTTTAGTATGGAACCCTATATAAGTTATGTGATATACAGTTTTAAATTTCTATGTTGGAATGTTAATTTGGAAACACACATATCATTTTATAGATCTTCACATCCTGCCCAAGGTTCGGCATTCTTACATATGAGTATTGCTTCGTTGAAACGCCCAGTAAGGTGTTTTTAATTAATGTCATAATCTTATCTATGACATGCATAACAATAACAAGTATCCCATTTATAAAGATTAATACCCAGAGCCATAACTTCACAAATAATATTTACAATCTAGAATCTGACACCCTTTTTCTATGTTTCTACTCTCACGCTCCATCTATGAGGTTTGTTATCCCTATAGCAAATTTCATTAAAATCGATTTAGCAGTTTAGCCGTGAAATGTAACAGAATTACTTTTAATATTAGTGAGTAAATTTTTTCTATCATTATTCTACAAAAAAAAAGTATTGCAATGGGCTAAAATTTTCTATGCCGGGTTTTCAAAATCAAAACACGTTTTGGGGTCCACAGAGCTCAAATCTCCAGTTTCAGCCATTGATCCGTGTGTATGTTTGTCTTTAAACAAAACATCTCAAGAACGGTGGGTGCTAGATACTTGAAATTTGGGTTGTATGTCACTTCTACGCCAAGGACAAATCATAAGACTTTTAGTTGAAATCAAATCTGCATTTTTATCAATTTTTACGAATCCTGCCTAAAAAGAATATGGTTGGAGCTATAAAGTATAGAGTTCTAAATTTAGTGCCTCTTTATATAAATTTTATGCACGAAACTCTTGGTTGAAATCGAATCTGCCTTTGGCAATTTACTGCCGCTTTTTGGCGATTTTCAAGGCTTCTGCCCCCCTCCCAAAAATGGTAAGTACTAGACCTGAAATTTTGTTAGTATGTCAATTTTATGTATTGGAAGCGCCACGACACTTTTAATCTCTATAGGCCCAAGGACTTTTTGTGTTTTGTAGACTTAAAGGCCCATTGTCCAAAATTTTTGGACAATTATGTTGTAGGCCTAGAAGCCCAGAGCTGCTGAGCGGTTTGTAAGCTTAAACGCCCAAGTCCAAAATTTTGTACATTTTGAGTTGTTGCAATAATGCAACAATTTTGAATTTTGAACATTTTTTAACACTCTGAAAATCTTAGAAATATTAATGAAAAATTGACAAATGAATTGAATGTTCATGGTCCAAAACACCTCTACTTCAAACATATATCGTTTATTCCTTTTGGGGCTTTTAGTCCTACAAAATGAATGTCCAAAATTTTGGACACTGGGTCTTTAGAGGTTAATTAAAATAGAGGCTAGTTTGGATTTCATTTCTTCAATATGGGACTCAAACTTCAACCCTAAATCCAGAATCAGACCCAAGAACTTTATCTTAAGGGTAAGTAAGTCTTTCACTCAAGGTAGTGTTCTTGGAAATTCCAAGATATTTCATTGCTTGTAGATAAGTAGAGGTTGTAGAGTTAAAAACTTTTTCACTCATTCTGAGTCAGTTCATTCAAAATGCAAGGGCGTAGCCAGCATCTGGCCTAGGGGGGGCAGCTGAGATTTTCATGTCGGGAGGGGAGGGGTCGATAAAGTAAATCGGTACTTATTTAATAATAAACCCCCAAGGGTAACTGATGATTCAGTTATTGGGGAGGGGCGATCCCAGGGCCTGTGATAAATATCGATAAAAGAAAGTGCCAAACCGGCGAAATTCAACTAGCAGGAGGAGTGTTACAATGGAAAAATATACGGAAAGCTGAAAAAAAAAACAGATGGAACCTATACGTTTGTAACGTTTGTTAATTTTTTTTTTAATTTTCCCACCAAATTTACCAAATGCGATTCAACGATGCGACAAGTTGCCCCTTCCGTGCTGCATATTCTCGAGAATTTCTGGGGGGGGCAGCTGCCCCCACCTGCCCCCCCCCCTTCCTACGCCCATGCAAAATGTATGTAATTCTTGCAGGCAACACTGATCGACATAATTTTTGCTGCTAGACCATATAATGGGCTTGTGACATGAAAAGGACACGCACTTAACTTTCTGCAGCATAAGACTCTGCGTAAAATGCAAAATTTAGCTTGTTTCTAAAACTAATGAGATTGTGAAACAGCCGGTGACGTTTTGCGCTTGCCACTAAAACTAAAGACCAATAGAAATAGGCTATTGTGGTTCTCAATTATTTTCTATGAGAAGAGATAATGTTATAGCATTCTAAACAGCGGTTCCTGTAGGGAACACCAAGCAACTAGGTACAATTAGGATGTGGTTTCTATATCTGTGCCGCAAAGAGTTAAGGCAGAACCTGCTAGTGATAGATAAAAAGGTTTTTAATTCAACTTACTTATAAACAGAATAGCATTAGATTCAGATTTTATCGGACATGCATCATCATGTGTTTTCTCATAATACTTATAACGCAGTTGTTATGTTACCTATTTATTTTCAATGATATTTGATCTCAAATAAATATTACGTGGTTTTCCTCTTTAAAATCGATTATATTTTCTGAAACAAATTAAATCATCATTAAGTGGCATCATCGTTTTTGATGGTAGCAATATGTATTACAGCACGTCAAATCTTGGAAACTAATAATTTAATATGGCTATCAGTGCATGTATCTTAAAATAATTTTGATGAACTTTTGAATGGGATTACCTTTGGTTAAAAAAATATCTAAACAATATTAATTTCTGAGAGTATTTTGAAAGGTTTAAAAAAAACTGTGAAAGTGATCTTTGGTTATTATGGACCACGAAAAATAAAATTATATTTATTGTGGGGTGAATTATAAACACAAGTACTAAATAGCAGAGGTTTAGATTGAAGTGGTATGGAGTCAAATATGTTATGTACCTCATATTCGTTTATCACCACGATGTTTGCGTTTTAATACCACCATAACTCTGACCCCCCAAACGGCTTATCAGATATTAATTAAATTTGGGCCCTACCTGGGGCCAAAGGATGTCATTTTAAATAAACGAGGTCTCCAGTTCACAGAACTACCAGTATTACATACAGAGTTATATTACGTCAAATGTGCGGTAGGTTTCTAGCAAACTTGTAAGATAGAATAATACCCGCTGAGTTACTCAACAGGAATAAAGTGAAAATTATATTTAACAATTGACAGACTTTCTCTTTTTTTTTACCATTTTAAAAAACTCATCCCACACAAGTTTCTTTAACTTTTCTTTTCATCTTGGTTTTAGTAATAATGACAAACATCTGATCAGCTTAACACAATTAAGTTGTTTTTTTAGAAAGAACTGTAAAGATTGTAAAACCTCCAGACATACACTGACCATAAAACCCAAAAACATTAGTTCACTCTACATCTTTATTACTTTAGATTAGGTTTATGGTGAACTAACTTAATTTGAATATACCTACTTTGCTGCAAATTTCTTAAAAAGATCTAAAAAGATACCAAGTAAGAACTCTAGAATTTTTTTTCTAAGACGAACAAAAGTAATTATCATTAGATATTGATACACAAATTGGATTGATGATTATCCAATAATTCTTATGACTTGGTGCATGACCCAGTATTTCCAGACACCTAAGATAAAGATAAGTCTTCAGTTACACCGATTTCAATATGTCACTCTTTAGTTTTCATTACAAGTAAAGTTAGAGATAAGAAACTCACTTTAAATATAAAATAATCACATAATATTACAATTAAATTTATATAACTGCACCATTTAATGAATTTTACTGATAAATTATAATTTTTTATATATTAATTTGATAGGTCCATAAGGATATTTATCTTTCTTTATCAATCAGCTTGGCGAAAAAAAACACTGTTTCAACTACGTTGGCAAAATAAACAAACCTAAATATTCATTAGAGCAAAATATTAATGTAAAAATAAGGGACTACTTTTATATTCAAAGCCTTGTTCACACGAGTCTTCATTTCTACAACAGAAATATAGGATGATCCCAGGGGGGGNGGGGGGGGGGGGGGGGTCTCAATCGAAATTTGGTCCTCGAACAAGACAAAAATCCCACATTCAAAATATTTTTCCCATTTGGGGAAAAAAAATTTTGCTCGAGCAATATTGTCACGCCGCACGCGACAAAAATCCCACAACTTTTTTTTGGGGTCTTTTTAACTAGCTTGGCAACAATGTGTTCTTTTTTAAGGTTAGACTTTTTTTCGCTAACTTCACAAAGGTAACTACAAAACTTTAACTTCTCGTTTTGCATGAAAAGCAGTGTTAGCAGGTGTACCGTAATTACGGTATTTATACCGTAATTCATTGTGCCCGTACCGTAACAATAATTATCTACTACCGTACACTGAAAATACCGTAATTTTAGAAATTTGACCAACTTGGTTTTAATTTTTATTTTACACGGAAATCAAAGCCCTTGGCACTTTTTTATATTTCTTTACATACTAGGTGTGTCAGTGGACAAAAACGGGCGGAGCCATCCGTTTCACCTCGAATTTTCGCATAAACTTTAGCATATTGCTCCCTACATAAACTTTAGCATATTGCTCCCTTATTCCGTTAATACAAGATTTTTTGAAAATACCGCACCTTTCTTGATTGCATCGTGCCGTTAAGTAGTAGGTCCTATTTAAAGAGCAAAATAATCGGCCGAAAATCGGAAACGGTTCAAGATATATGCAGAATATGAATTGGTAATAGTCGGTTGAGTAGTTTCGGAGGAGTAGGGTAACAAAAGTTTGCAGTTTGTAGGGAGTATAAGGTTACGCTTCGCTCCGCCCAATAAATTTAGAAAAAAATACATAATCAAATTCTTCGAGGTAAAACTTTACAAAATGGGAAAAAAGTTTTGGGATAATGTTTTAAAAGTTGAGCATTTGACCTTGAAGAATAACACTGATGAAAAGTTCTAGAGTGCCACCGGCCCGGCATTTGATTTTAAAACTTTCAAAGTTCTGAGTTCTGACTGGTTTTCAAGTTTCTGTAGTCTCTGAAATAACTAATATTTAAAGCTCTTAGCAAACTTTTGAATAATTTTCTTTTGGATTTTTTAAATAAAAAACACTAATAAATCAATCCAACTCAGAGCTCAAACTCTGTCTGTTAAAGTTAGAAATACATCAACTTTAAAGCTTCTGGAAACCATGACAAAAAGAATGTTAATGCATTTTGATTTCTAATTGTCTATAGTTAAAGTATTCTTATAATTCGTTTAATTCAGTTCTACTTTGATATAAACTCAAAATGTATACAATGTCCAATTCTGATTTATCTTTACTTAACCAATCTGTGACAATGGACAGTACTAAAAATCAAATGGAATCATTGGAGTCTGCTGGTAAAATGCTTGAAAAACATATGGTTCTTGATGGAAACTATGTACCTCTTTTTGATAAGATGAGAACTCGATTTAATCAAAGTAAGTTCCTTCTTGACTTCTAATTGTATTGACCCTTTTTTTTTTTTACTTTTGACCACGTCTATTGCCACTACATCACTTTACTTTTCGTGTCCATCACGGTAAGGGATGCTGGTGGAAGGGTTGGGTAGCATATTATGCTACTCTGAAGACGCCGGAATAGATTATTGATAATTTCTTCCCCTTTCATCTTTATATATAAAAGGCAATGTCCTGAGTAACTGATCAACGTAGAGCCGAAACTATTAATGCTACAGACTTGAAATTTGGCAGGGGCCTTCGTTGNAATTTTAATTTTAAGGGGTAGAAATCGCGAAAAGTAAACAATCCCCATAAGAAATACATTGGAGCGAGAGAGATAGCATGATACATGTATATACAAAGGATTTTGCAAAAATTTTCATTTTAAGGGGTAGAAATCGCGAAAAGTAAACAATCCCCATAAGAAATACAATGGAGCGAAAGAGCAGTATTAGCTGTATACATGTATATAAAAATGAGAATGGGCGAAGCCACGATCGGGGGATGCTAGTATTCTATAATAGTGGTAAATGTCTCAAATTCATGAGGATGAAATTCCATGGGTTTGAACTCACGCCCTACTGTTTACTAGCCAGAGTGTCTTGTCAATACATCACCAACCCATAGATCATTACATATCCGATTCCGTGATAGAAATAAGCACACGTGCATGACAAATTCATCAATTTTTTTTTGTTATTCAACAGATGCTGCAACAGTGAGCGGTTTAAATGAACTTGACTATCCAAGAGGAGCAGCTTTTACCAACATTAAACAACTCGTACCTGTCAACAAATTGCCATTGCCACCTGAAATCGTTGAACCTTTTAGTTGTATCCTTTATATCTTCACCATGAGACAAGTGGTAGAGTAGTCGTAATTTTTGTATGGAAAGGCCTAATGTAGTCCTTCAAAGTAATATACCTTTATTATTATTATTTATATTATTAAAATTTATGTATCACATATAAATTTTCAGTCCTGAAAATCTGAAAAAGTGTCAAAATCCAGAGACTATATTCAGCAAAATTTTGATTAGAACGTAATAGAAATGTAACACCCCAAAAGCATAGGCTAGAGTTCTATCAGTATAGGAATTTTAACTACTCAGTTGTTCTCACTAGGCTCAGTAAGTCAGTACACCCCAAAAATCCAAAAACACTGTAGTGTCTTCGAGCAAATCAAAATATTTTATTCGTCGAGAAAAAAAAAAAAAAAAACTGAATAAAAAGGTACCTTTATATGTTATGTCCTTAAGAAAAGGAAATATATTTACAATATCTCTCAAGTTGATATGGGCATTTCTTTGCTCTTCAATTTGACACATGAATGTACAAAATTTGTATTAATCACACAACACAGAAAGACTATGTCTCGGACGACACTTCAGAAGCGAATCTAGTTTCCATATATTTCCTTAACATGATTTTGTTCAGTAATTCAAACTCACAGTTTAATGGGATTGTTTCCTGAAATTAACAGAGCATGGCTTGCTGTTGATAGTCAAATATACATTTGGACTGACGGGAACTGGTGTATTCAACGTGGTATGATCGTTGGCTAGGGGGCTTATCTAATAACACCACGGTGTTCAGGAAGAAGAAATAATCTCATTTGATACGTCACACTTGTATTTTTTGATTGATATAAAATTTATCGGAAAATTGTGACCACGCTGTATAATGCCAATTCCGGAAAAAGTGACGAGTCGAAAGTATTTAGAATTTCATAGCAAACGCAAATATGAAATAAAAAAATGGAGGTTCCTATTTAAAAATCAAAATTTGGCAACGTTTTTTAGAATGGTTTAGACAACCCTGTATAAAATTGAAAGTAGAATGTAGGTTTTTTTTTTCTTTTTTCGAAAATTTGAGAGAACTTCTTCCGAGAAAAATCGAGTGATCAAAAATTCGTGGTCACCCAGTATAATAAACTGTTTTTTTTTTCATCATGTGCAGAAAATCTTGGCTATCAGTACTATTTCTTTGGGTGATTTTGATTTAGACCTGAATATAGAGAAATCAGACTGGGTGAGTATTGTAGATGTGACATTAATTCGTAGCCAAACAACGGTTCTTATCGCCGATCAATAATGAATGATAAGTAATCCATACTTCTATCTATATATATAAAAGTGAATGTCTGTTTGTTTATTTGTTTGTTCGCTTATACAACACGTTCTACACAGCTTAACAACCCGTTACTACTCTCCATGTTTTACATATTTCCCCATGTTCTAAATAGAATTGAACACCAAGTTTGTTGGGTAGAACGTGTTGGGAGTAGTATTGGGTTAGGTTTCAAAAAAAATAAAATGCGTGTTGAAGTCTGCGCAAACTCAGCAGACTTCAACAGTAAGTAGTATTGCCAAATTACCATTCATTTCTTAAAAAGGACCTGAGTTTCAACGCCTTACATTCATAAAAAATATATTTTTGACTTTTCTGTTTTTTCTTTTGAATTTAAGATTTTTACTTCATTACTACCATACTTTACGACAGTAGACCGCACAGAAAGTGCGCTCGAGTTGTACAATATGAGTTAATTTCAATAATAAGCAACATTATTTTCAATTTTTTTTTCAGATCAGATGTATCGTTTTTCGACGGTCTGAATACGACAATTGTGGGAGTCGGTTTGGTTAGACCAAAACCAAATATTTTCAAAAACAATGTCAAATATTTACTTGTGTTGTCAACCATTGGAGAAGTTGTTATTTTAGGATTGACTGTACCAGAACAAGACAGTGGTAAGTTTTAAGCGTACCCTGTAAGCGTTGATTAATCAACGGCTATTTTTTTAATCAACAATTCTGTAAATTTAAAGTATTTTTGGGTCCCATCAACTCTTCATTTGGCGACCCTTTTAGAATGGACCATTTTGTGTTATCTTTTCTTGTATCATTAAACTTCTTATTATCACTGTGACCTCCGTTGGATCTGTTGAGATTTTGGCCGTTTTCAGAACTTCGTTTCCTTGCGTTTATGCAAAAAATAGTTCACGCGACTTGGTTTTGCACTGAAACGAGTAGGAAAACTGTGAAAATGGAAATATTGACAAAAATTTGAAAATGTACCCCCCCCCCTGTTTTTTGGCGCTCATATGAGCAGTTNTCGTATTAATACTGAGACCCCCCCTAAGTTTCTAGCGGATAAAGGATAAAACCCCTGTCTAGAATGACCCTAGATGTTAAAGAGACGCTATATTAAGCATAACTGTGGAAGAAGCATTTAAACAAAAAAAAAAANCCATGTGTCACAATGGTGGACATTTTTTTTCTAGGGGAATCCAATAAAATGGTCAGATTTGAACAAAACCTGAGGTTTCTCTAAATCTCATACAAAAAGTACACCGTATCGAACAAACCCGAACTCAACAAACACAATCTGGATTGGTGGATATTTTCGTTTTGTACAGAAACCCAAGTGCCAGAACGAACTCTTCCCTTTTTCTCAAAAACTGTAAATTTCTGAAAATGAAACAAAACACCAAAATTGAGTGGGAAAAAATCTTGTGCTTTTCTAGAAATCAAAACAAAACACCTAAATTGAGTGGGAAAAAATCTTGTGCTTTTCTAGAAATCAAAACAAAACACCTAAATTGAGTGGGAAAAAATCTTGTGCTTTTCTAGAAATCAAAACAAAACACCTAAATTGAGTGGGAAAAAATCTTGTGCTTTTCTAGAAATCAAAACAAAACACCTAAATTGAGTGGGAAAAAATCTTGTGCTTTTCTAGAAATCAAAACAAAACACCTAAATTGAGTGGGAAAAAATCTTGTGCTTTTCTAGAAATCAAAACAAAACACCTAAATTGAGTGGGAAAAAGACTTGTGCTTTTCTAGAAATCAGTTTTACTTGAATACTGAAAATTCCGATTTCGTGGACACGTTCGGTTTAGTTTGAATGCTCCTCAAGTAATGTGTCGGGATAAA
The DNA here is from genome assembly GCA_012654025.1 of Pachypsylla venusta. Lineage (NCBI taxonomy): Eukaryota > Metazoa > Arthropoda > Insecta > Hemiptera > Aphalaridae > Pachypsylla > Pachypsylla venusta. The sequence goes on along the minus strand of CM022878.1, from coordinate 828,884 downwards.
AACTATAAATTTCTGAAAATGAAACAAAACACCTAAATTGAGTGGGAAAAAATCTTGTGCTTTTCTAGAAATCAGTTTTACTTGAATACTGAAAATTCCGATTTCGTGGACACGTTCGGTTTAGTTTGAATGCTCCTCAAGTAATGTGTCAGGATATACCCTCTGTTTTGTATTTTGAGTTGCTCTTTTGGGTAGTTTTCATACTGAGACCCCCCGCTGTAAGTATTAAACACATTCGTTTTTGTTGGTTCCAGTTTCAAGTAATGAAAATCAAGAAGAAATACAATTGGTGAATACCATCCTCTATTCTGTCGCTACGGATGGTGTGACCATGTCTGTTATTAAGGGTTCCAGTACAGGACGAATATTTCTAGGTGGAACCGATGGTAATCTGTATGAAATTGAATACCAGGTAGGTGTGTAAACTTGTTTTGTGTGACCATGTGTGTTATTAAGGGTTCCAGTACAGGACGAATATTTCTAGGTGGAACCTCCGGTACAGGACGAATATTTCTAGGTGGAACCGATGGTAATCTGTAGTCGTTGTAGCAGCCTTTCATTCAACTGTCCTTACCATTCCTAGATACAGACAGGTTTTAAGAAACAGATCTGGTTTATTTGTGGTCACAGCGTCTTATTGGTAATTCAAGAGTCGCAGGTTCGAAATTCAGTCGGGACATGATATGTTATTCTCTATAAGAGATTTTGACCGCATAATTATGCGACTTGAGTTTACTAATGGCAGAAAACCCCCGTTAAGGGAATTACTAAGGCAGTATAATAAATGTATGATTACTACCCGAGTACCCGAACATCGTTTCGAGATGATGAGAGGACATGGGGAGTAGTAACGGGTTCTTAAGCTGTGTAGAACGTGTTGGGAGTATTATTGGGTTAGGTTCCGAAAAAATAAAATGCGCGTTGAAGTCTGATCGACCCAGTCTAACCCTGTTGAGTTCCAAAAAAAAAATGCGCGTTGAAGTCTGCTCAACCCAGTCTAACTCTGTTAGGTTCCAAAAAAATAAAATGCGCGTTGAAGTCTGCTCGACCCAGCCTAACCTTGCACAGACTTCAACACGCATTTTATTCTTTTGGAACCCAATACTACTCCAACACGTCCTATCCAACAAACTTGGTGTTCAATTCTATTAAATTATAGATAAAAACCTATTCGCAGACCTATCGAATGTACATACAAAATTTCATTAAAATCGGTTAAGCCGTTTTGGAGGAGTATGGTGACGAAACACCGTGACACGAGAATTTTATGGATTAGAAGATTATTATTTCCCAAGCCAGTTTCAAAGAGGAAGACTATCTGCACCTTCCTATGAAGGATGTGTAGATATCCTCGATTTGGTCCGAGCAACCTCTCAGTGTCCAACAAACATCAATGATTTTCTATTCTTTTTTTCCAGAGAGATGCTACCTGGTTTTCCAAATCATGCCGTAAAGTTAATTTAACTCAAAGTTCTCTCACTTATATTATACCAACATTTCTGAACGCTCTTATTACGCGTGAAGACGCGATTGTACAAATTTGTATTGATAATAGTCGACACGTGTTGTATACACGTTCGGAGACGGGCGTTATATCCGTGTTTGATCTTTGTGACAAGGGACAAGGATTTCGATGTTTAGTGAGCGTCTCCGAAGACTCAATTGTACAACAAGCTGTCAATATTCAAAGGTAACTATATCCGCCCACGGTCCCTAAGGGGGTAGACAGCATTGATAATAGTCGACACGTGTTGTATACACGTTCGGAGACGGGCATTATATCCGTTTTTGATCTTTGTGACAAGGGACAAGGATTTCGATGTTTAGTTAGTGTCTCCGAAGACTAAATTGTACAACAAGCTGTCAATATTCAAAGGTAACTATATCCGTCCACGGTTCCTAAGGGGGTAGAAAGCATTGATAATAGTCGACACGTGTTGTATACACGTTCGGAGACGGGCGTTATACCGTGTTTGATCTTTGTGACAAGGGACAAGGATTTCGATGTTTAGTTAGCGTCTCCGAAGACTCAATTGTACAACAAGCTGTCAATATTCAAAGGTAACTATATCCGTCCACGGTCCCTAAGGGGGTAGAAGGGGGGGGGGCATAATTTGTGATCAAAATTATTTTTTAATTTTTCAAAATCTTCTACAGCAGAGGTTCCCAAACTGGGGCCACGCCCCCCCCCCCCCCGGNCCCGCCCCCCCCCTTGGAGGCGTCAAGGCAAGCTAAGGGTGGCGCGAGACCAGTTGAATTATTATCATTTAGTTAAAATGTATAGAAAATTTGAATGAGATAGCTAGCATTCAGCTACACATTACCGTTTTGATTGAGATAGCATTTTGCAATACATTAGCGTTTTGAATGAGATAGCATTCAGCAACACATTAGCGTTTTGAATGAGATAGCATTCAGCAACACATTAGCGTTTTGAATGAGATAGCATTCAGCAACACATTAGCGTTTTAAATGAGATATCATTCAGCGACACATTAGCGTTTTGAATGAGATATCATTCAGCAACACATTAGCGTTTTGAATGAGATAGCATTCAGCAACACATTAGCGTTTTGAATGAGATAGCATTTTGCAACAACCATACCCATTCATAATTTATAATGTTAAGGGGAGGGGGGCGTGGGAGGCTTTCATTTCAAGAAAAGGGGGTACCAAAAAGTTTGGGAACCCCTGTTCTAAAGCGTCTTAAATTATTAACGGCAATGTATCCAGAGAGTTTTCAATTTTTCTTTAATCGTCCATAGCTCGGGATCAAACCGCAGACCAAAAAAAAATGTTCCTTTAAATATTCTTAGATAATATGCGTAATAAAAGTCTCTGTGTCAGAGTGTGCATCAGTCTCGGCCTGCAACAAGGAGGTACCGTGTTTGATTCCTGGAGTCTAACATTTTAAAAGTTTTTTTTTTCTTTCGAATTTTGTACTTGGTTTGGTTGTGCTGGGGGGTTACTCAGCCTCCTAAGGACCATTGAGTTACATTGGTAATATCCACAAGAGGTAGCATTATAAGGGAATTGTTAAGTGTAGCTTAGGTTTCTAATATTGGAGAGATTGATAAAAAAAAAAAAAAATCTTGTAATGCTATAATACCCACAAAAATTGTGACATAATAGTACAAAGAAATATACGTTTAAATGTAGGCATTGTATTTGAATTTCGCGAGTCCTGGAAAACCTAGAATTGTCAGGGAAATTTTAGGAGACTGGAAATGTCAGGGAAAAGTCAGGGAATTTTTCAAATTGATTTTTTTTTTTTTTTTTTTT
>CM022878.1:792696-805468 GCA_012654025.1 Pachypsylla venusta | reverse complement strand
AGGCACCTCTGGAGCCACCGCTAGAAGTGACAGCATGCGAGCCGGTAGTGATCGCAGGGAGACAAGAAGAATGTGGCAGACTGCGACCGCGATACCCGAAAACAATCAAAATGCCGACACAAATGATAACAGTCCAAACGATACGACAAGGTTGCCACAGTTACAGTTGATTGTTCACAGTAGGGCTGTTGGATTAGGGGCAAAATTCGGCATTTATCGTATTTCGGTGCTTGATGACTTTTTTGCTTCCAAAAATCATTTTATCTAGTGTAAATTTAAGTTGCCCCTTCCGTGCTGCATACTCTTGGGAATTTCTAGGGGGGCAGCTGCCCCCCCCCCCCTTCCTACGCCCATGACAAGCATTCGTGTTTGAGAGGTAGCACTTCGAACTTTCAACCTAGGTAGTCGGTTTGATTTCCTTTCGGTGCTGATTTTTCTTTAAAGGAAGCATTTATTTTTAAAAATTTAGTTTCACAAAAAAGCGGGACATAATCATTGCTTTGGTCAAAAGCGGGACATTTTATCGTCCCCAAGAAATTTCTGGGGACAGTAGACCAGGGTCTCCAAAGTGGGACTGTCCCGCCGAAATCGGTACGTATGGTCACCCAAAGTATGGTAGGCACCTAATAAGTCGAGTAAGCTCAACCATCTTGCAGTCTACGATCCTTTAAAATTTACGTTTTGACCTTACCCCAAAAGCACCCACCCCCAAAGATTGTAAGATGGGTTCTTGGGGGGGGGGGAAATGCAGGGCCACCTTAGTGCAAGTTTGCGGGTGTCTCGAAATGACCCGGCGAACTACTTGTCCGATATTGATTTTGAGACCTATTTGATCAGGCGGTGTCAAAAGACGGCCTAAAATTTAAGTGAGGTCTATAGTTCATATTTACTTACTATAGAGACTAATTTCTTATCGTTCAAATACAAATGAGTTATTTTATTTTTCATTTTTTTACAATCTTTGTCTTCATTTTTAGACATTTTTGTTTGACTTCCATTTTTCAATATTTTATAAATTAAAATCACCATTTTTTTTAAAAAAAAAGAAATATTTTTTTGATGATTTTCAATTTAAAAAATATCGACATAAAGAGTAATAAAAAAGGGTGCTCCATGTTGGGAGTGGTAACAGCGTTAACACTCACAACGCCATCAACAACGTTGTTACCTTGGTCACAATGCTCATTTGAATGTTTTAACTTGGCAAGATGAACCCAAATCGGACAGTCACGGTCCGATATCTTAAAATTTGTCGCGACAACATATCAACTCAAAGCGAGAAAGTTTTAGGTGGCTGCTTAGTCCTTATTTTGGGACAGTTTCTGCAAAGGTATGGCCAGCCATTCCAGTGTTATGGGTTCGAAACCGGGAACACGGGAATTTTCACAGAGATCAAGAATTTCATTGACGAATGGGTCTTCGAAAACCATCTGAGGCGGTGGAAGGACGTCTCAAGCCTGAGACACAGCAAGGCTGTGTTACAGGCACCATCCAAGGACCTTACTATAGAGATCCTTGCCCTCAGTCGCAAAAACATCAGACTACCCACGGGCCTGATCACTGGGCACTGTGGACTGGGAAAACATCTGCACACTATGGGCTTCCATCAAGACCAGGTTATGTGCAGACTTTGTGGGGAGGATGAGGAGGCTGCTTCTCACGTTATCTTTGATTGCAACTCCCTCATTGCGTGGAGACTAAGTATGGGACAGCTACATCCCATGCTTGACATTCACGCAAAACACCTAGCCAAGAGGCTGATCAAGCTTGCGCAAATCTTAGGCCTTAGCTAGAAAACAGGCTACTCGTCCGATATTGATTTTGAGGTCTATTGGACCAGCCGGTGTCAAAAGACGGCCTAAAATTTAAGTGAGGTCTATAGTTCATATTACTTACTATAGAGACTAATTTCTTATCGTTCAAATACAAATGAGTTATTTTATTTTTCATTTTCTTACAATCTTTGTCTTCATTTTTAGACATTTTTGTTCGACTTCCATTTTTCAATATTTTATAAATATATTTATTAGTTAAAATCACCATTTTTTTTTTTTAAAAAAAAGAAATATTTTTTTGATGATTTTCAATTTAAAAAATATCGACGAAGAGTAAAAAAAGGGTGCTCTATGTTGGGAGTGGTAACAGCGTTAACACTCCCAACGCCATCAACAACGTTGTTGCCTTGGTCACAATGCTCATTTGAATGTTTATACACTTGGCAAGATGATGCGTTGCTTCGCGACTCCCAATAAACATCATGGAGGTACCTACCTAGGTCATTTTTCTATTTATTTATGCAAGTTGTCATGGTAAATCTAGGCGCACGGCAGTGCGCTAAGCCAAGTTCCATAATAGTTTGTGTGATGTACTTTTCAGGGAGAAACCGGAAATTTTCAAATTTTATATTTTTTATGGGGTCCTTATATACTGTTTTGGTGGGTCTATTCTCGGTCATTTTTCGTTATCTCTTTTAGTTTGCCTAGAAAAAAATTACAAAAAGACCCGCTAAATAGCGTCATTTTTGGCGGTAACTTGCTCCCACTTGAACTTTATTTTTTTTCCTTTCTTATTACGCACCTACATACTAAAAGAAACCTGTGTGCTAATTTCAAGTCTCTACGTTTAGCCATCGTGGAGCTACGTTGATTATCAGTCAGTCAGTCAGTATACCAACTGGGCTTTGCGTTTTATAAGTATATATTTATTAGTTAAAATCACCATTTTTTTAAAAAAGAAATATTTTTTTGATGATTTTCAATTTAAAAAATATCGACATATAGGGTGCTCTTGTTTGGAGTGGTAACAGCGTTAACACTCCCAACGCCATCAACAACGTTGTTGCCTTGGTCACAATGCTCATTTGAATGTTTTGACTTGGCAAGATGAAGCGTTGCTCTACCTAGTTCATTTTTCTATTTATTTATGCAAGTTGTCATGGTAAATCTAGGCACACGGCAGTGCGCTAGGCAAAGTTCCATAATAGTTTGTGTGATGTACTTTTCAGTACATCTCTGCATTATACTATTATACAGTGTGTCTCAATATAATTTATTTTTTTCTTCCAAGGGGGAAACGTTTTATTGTAGTTTTCAAAAATTGGGTATCCCCTGGGGAAGTCCCAGGGGGGGGGGGGCAAATTTGNGGGGGGGGGGTCAAATTTGAAATCAAAAAAAAAAAAAACTCATGTTAACCGTCATCATTTTTTCAAAATAGTCCGACATGCTTGAGATGAAAGAGGAGATTCCCCCTTTCGTCCTTTTTCAGACCAAAGAGGGCGCAGTCCCAATAGGATCACTCCCGAATATTATATTAGGTTCTAGATTGGTATTATATGGGTTGATTGATCTCTAGTGGCACTAGGGATCAGGGGCGGATACAGGTCTTCAGTTGAGGGGGGGGGATCAAGCGATGATTGATCTGATGTGATATTTAGTACTTATTAAAAATGATTTTTTTAGGAAATAAGTCTATACAAGATGTTCTAGGAAAATAGCTCGACTATTAACTAACAGACTTCGCAATTAGCCATATTCATTAATGAAATTGAATCTGGAATTTTTTACTATGAATATTTCACACACGAAATGGAAGCATGAATGCGTTTTCTTTTAATACACAAATTTCTAAAGTCGAGATTCAGGGGCGTGGGGCTAACCTGAGGGGGGGGGATGACCAATCATTTGGTTCATTGCTAGTTCCAGTTACAGCATTAACGAATTTTACAGATGTTACATCGAAAATCCAGCCAACGAGCATACCACGTTGAATACACCTGTTCCCGTCAGATCACTGAAGTTATTAAATAATAATAATAAAAAAAAAATCATCGAAAATCCAATTGGACCGAATCTCTAAAATCAAACCACATAACCAATCTTGATGAAAATTAAAATGGGGAGTAACTCTTATATTATCTTTTTATGGGCCCATGTGGGTGAGCTTTTGCCAGGGGCCTCGTCCGTGGGCCCATTAAGCTCCTTCAGTTGACTACGGCTTTTAAAAGAAAACGGTCCCGTTTATTCACTTAAAATTTAAAACAAATAATGTCTGGCTCTTTTGAATGTACGTGTTTAATAATGATTTTCATATAGTGGTGGATATTCGGCCTTGGGATCGATCAAGTTTTGATAAATTCTCAAAACTTGCTCGATCTACAGAGGTATTAACATATCATACTCTGATACCCTCACTTCTACTCTGAACATCGTAAAGTCAACATTAGCCTGACGATGATAGTCTGAGTACTATTGAAACCTTGCTCGATCTACACAAGTAATAACATCTCATACTCTGATACCCTCACTTCTACTCTGAACATCGTAGAGTCAACATCGGCCTGACGATGATAGTCTGAGTACTATTGAAACCTTGCTCAATCTACACAAGTAATAACATCTCATACTCTGATACCCTCACTTCTACTCTGAACATCGTAAAGTCAACATCAGCCTGACGATAAAAGATAAAATATATTTGTAATAATTAAAAACAAAAAAAAATATTTCTTATTTATTTGCATTCCCTTTTAAATATTTATTAAAACAATTAGATAGATATATAGATAGATAAAAGATAAAATATATTTGTAATAATTAAAAACAATCATTGTACATTGTAATCATTGTACTACGTTTCGTCAAGAATTCTGTTGAAATCTTCTCGAGGGACTTTTTATAGGACCCTGTGTCTAATTCGGTAATGATTCATTTCCATTAAGGAATATTTTTTTAGATTTGAGAGGAAGGATTTTCACAGACATTTCTGTGAGAATTCTTGCTCTCATTTGACATTGAACATTTTCATTTTGTTTATGTTCAATTCTCTTACCAAGCAAATCGCTATTTGTTCTTCGTGTTTGTAGTTTTACTTCAAGGAATGTGTGCGTCTCTTCAAAGAAGCTTACAGTTATCAAAACGGCATTTGCCATTGGTGACCAAAAAGCGTCAACTTTGAAGTCTTCAAAATCGTGTCCTTGTTTTTGAGCTGCGATTTGTTTTAACATTTTCCCATGGATTATTAAGCTGATCAGCCGTTCTCTGAAAATATATTACATAAATAATTAATGATTTAAATAAAAACTTAAAAAGTGGGTGAAAGCTCAGAGTGAAGAACTATTGATAGTTTCCGATATTTGAGGCAACATACTTTACATTCTGACATTTGACATTTTAGACTAAATGTAACAAAGCCCTGTTCCAAATAATAATGCTATCCCTTTTGATAATGTGTTTTTTTTTANCCTGTTCCAAATAATAATGTTATCCCTTTTGATAATGTGTTTTTTTTTTACTTGTAAATAATATTTGGTCACTTGATGTGTTTGTCTGTAACCTGGTACCTACTTATCTGGCATTCGCCTTTGACTGCAATGGAGTTTTTCAAATTAATACTCTTGAAAAGCTCATACTGTTATGTCAAATCCTGAATACTCTTAATGTATCCAGACCTTAACTTTTGTCCACAATTAGTTTGTAACCATTTTTGTTCATAAAATAAAATTTAAAAAACAACAACATAATAAATACTTTTGTGTCCCTGGTTTATTATTTTCAATAATGATCCTTTGGAATGGTCACGAAAAAAATAAATCCCCCTCAAAATTTGATATTTTCCGTTTCAGAGTACGTAGAATCCAAAAATCGAATAAGAAAAATCCGTTGACTGATTTTGATGAATTTGGGTATGTACGTCCTATTTGGGATCTAATTGTGCCCCAACACTTTGCCACTATCTGTCACATATATTAGGGCCATAATACTAAACCCCTACTACACAGGTACCCATACACACAGATTTTTATATTTATATCAAGGCAACAACAAATAATAATAATGCAGCCACCAAGAGGATCAAGTCATCTTCATAAGGTGACTGTCCTAAGCTTGTATAAATACAGAGGGTTTGGTGTTAGGAAGGATATCCAGCATTTAAAAAAATCTGCTTCACACCAAAGATGGTAAATCCCAGCAAAATGCAGTTTCTATGAAAACTGTGAGAAGCAAGCGAAGGTTATCATACCAGGAAAGAATACAGCTAGGGATTGGGATCCATAAATGAAATAATCTGTTGTTGTTGTTAACGTTCTCAACGACTCTCACTGTGTCTCCAGGCCAAGAGAAGCGGCCTCACCAACAGGATCTGTCCATAATGCTGACGGCTCTAGATTAGTTGAGTTTGATGGATAGTTGCTGGCTGTTCATGATTTACATCATGATATTTCAGGGTTTTAGCAAGGATTTATATGCTACGGCAAAAGTAGACAATCGGTAACTGCACACAATCACCGGTAAATGTAGGAAATTATTCTCAAGAATGGTGCAAGAGTTTAATAGAGGCATGGCAGATCAAAACGTTTCCTAACCTCTCTGGGGGGTGGGGTGGGGGGGCAAAAAGATGTTCGACTCATGACTCGACTCGTGAATGACCCCATCCCTAAGGTAAAGTAAAGAAGAGGCAACAAAAACTGAAGAAAAAAAAACAAGCATTATGATAATAAGTGGTAAGGATGCAGGTGACCCATAATATAATTACATGAAAGTGGAACATTGCAAGTTATTCCTAAGCCGTCTTCTTCTGCGACACAATTGCAGAATTACTCTCAGAAAATTTTCTCTTCTTTATAATTTATATGCATTTCATGCATTTGACGTATTTGTATTAAAACTTTTTATGCATTATGCCGATAAGGATAAATGACTTGATATTCTTGATAAGGATAAATGAAAAGTAAAAATGTAAATTGTGATTTTTTAAAGAAAAAGCGTTTACAACACAGTTGTCAGTGCAATGTTGTCTATTGTACGAACCCTACAGCATAGAGTCCCTAAAAATTTCATCTTCATACCTTCATCGTCATTTTTTTTAAAAAAAAATTTAAACAAAAGAAAGATGTGCTTTTTGCAATTTGTCAAGAAAAGTCCAAAAAGGTATTGAATTTCTAGCAATAGGTACTGAGGTATTGAATTTTTTGAAAGGTACTGAATTCAATATAATTGTACTGACAATGCAGACACTGTCTTTCAGTGTTGTCAGGTCATGATAAATTGAGAATCGAAACTCCCTCCGCCTATTAGAATTATCCCATTTTTTTCCTCTAAAACTTTTAAATTTCCCGTTACTCATTTGAGAAAAAAATTATGTTCTAAACCCACGCTTGACGAGAGTGCGGGGATTTCCATCATGGCCCGGAATTTTCTCAGGGGTGCTTTCTAACTGGATCACGTAGATTNTGGCAGGATTTGCACAGATTTTGTCTCCGATTTTCAGACAAAATCTGTGCAGATCCTGCCATACACGACAGACTTGTCTGCGCAGTACAGACTTATCTGCGCAGACAAGTCTGTCGTGCATAGCAGGATTTGCACAGATTTTGTCTCCGATTTTCAGACAAAATCTGTGCAGATCCTGCCATACACGACAGACTTGTCTCACACACTTATCGGTGCGTGTATGGCCGGCCTAAGACGCTCTGATTGGTTTGCTAACTCATGGAATATTATCCTCAAGAACTGTCGGTGTCAGGAGACTTTTCAATCCTATTTGGGCAGTTTAAATAAGGACTATTATGTATTTATACAGTCTATACTCCCAAAAATATTTAAGTTCATTTAAAACTATAATCATACGTCTTTTTATTGGGGACTACGTTATCGATTGTATATATCACACGCTTCATAAGAAATTCTATGACGTAGATTTTTTTTTCTCATGTTTTGAGGGTTAGTATTAAAAAATTGGTAAATATGTAATTCAGGGTAACTTTTCAAAAATGGTCGAAAAAAAGAGAGGCATGGCCGTAAAAAAGTTTCCTAACCTCTCAATTTTTTCAGCCAAGGTCCGTTACAGCTCCCTCAATCCAATTAGAGAGGTTAGGAAACGTTTTTACGGACATGCCTGTCTTTCTTTTTTTCGACCATTTTTCAAAATTTACCAAAAAATTGAATAACTTTGTAAGTAAAAAAAAAGAATTTAGCAGAGGAAGAAGTGTGAGAGAAAATTTGAAAATAATTGAGACAGATACTTTATGGCTAAGTCTTAACACTATTACCATTGTTATAGTCCTCAGAAGGCTGAGATACCCCAATCAGGTTTAGGCCAAGTAGAAAATTCGAAAAACACCCTTATCATAGTTTTGTCTTGATGGGAATTCGAATCAAATATCTCTGCGTAAGCTACTAAAAAGTGGTGCATGATGCATACGGCATACGCCACATGAGACCACGAAGACGTAAATTTACCACAACAACAATAATTCTATTAAGATTATAAATACTATAAACTACTATTTCTTTATGTTATTATGTCACAACTTTGGTGTCCTCTACAGCATTGTAGGATTTTTCCAAGCTCAATTACTTTGAATTTTTTAACTTTACCTGCAATGTTTACACCGGGTCGCTATGAGCATTTCAATTGTCCTTACGAGGCTGAGTCGGCCCCGAAACATCCTAACCACAGTGACCAATTATTGCCCCTACCTCGAATTGAACCCGGGTCTCCCGAGTGCGACACTAGTAAAGTGACCACTGACCCATGGAAACTGGTTTAAGACTAAAAATTTATTTTTCATGAGCGGAAAGAAAAAAGTTCTCTTTATTCACCCGGATTTGGGTATTGGAGGTGCTGAAAGATTAGTGGTTGATGCAGCTTTAGCTTTACAAAAAAAAGGATTTGATGTAAAATTCATAACATCCCATCACGATACATCTCATTGCTTTATTGAAACTAAAGATGGTACAATACCTGTTCAAGTCGTTGGAGATTGGTTACCTAGAAACATATTTGGTAAATTCTATGCACTGTGTATGTATTTAAGAGTACTAGTCATCGCGCTGTACGTTATATTATTTCATGAAAAACCTAATGTTATCATTTGTGATTTAGTGTCTGTTTGTATACCTATTTTGAAGATTAAAAATATTCCAATTTTATTTTATTGTCATTATCCTGATCAGTTATTAAGTAAGAAAGGAAGTTATATTAAATCTTTATATCGCTATCCTATTGATAAGTTAGAAGAATATACAACATGTCAAGCTGATAAAATACTTGTAAACAGTGAGTTTACAAAATTAGTTGTTCAAAAAACATTTGCATCATTGAAAAAAACGCCAGATGTGCTTTATCCATCTGTGAACACCGATTTTTTTGATAAAACAAAATCTAATCCAATTGAAACTGTTCTTAATCCAGTACCAAAGAAAGATGATATAATATTTCTCTCAATTAATCGATACGAAAGAAAGAAAAATTTAGAATTATCTATTTATTCTTTGTTTCGATTAAAATCTAATTTAGATGATGCAAAGAAAAATCAAGTGAAATTAATTATTGCAGGAGGATATGATGTTCAGAATAATGAAAACGTTGAATACTTTACTGAACTGAATGAACTTACTGATAAATTAAAATTAAGAGATAACATTTATTTTCTTAAGTCTCCTAATGATAAAAGCAAACTTACTTTATTTGACGTTTGCCATTGTATTGTATACACGCCATCTAATGAACATTTTGGTATTGTACCAATTGAAGCAATGTATTGTAAAAAACCTGTTATTGCTGTTAATTCAGGTGGTCCTAAAGAAACAGTTGTTAATGATCACACTGGATTCTTGTGCGAATCAAATGAAATTGATTTTTCAAATGCAATGAAAAAAATAGTTGAAAATAAATTGAATATTATTCAGATATTTTCAAAGCATGGTTTTCAAAGATTCAATGAGAAATTTTCATTTGAAGCTTTTACGAATCAGTTAACATCGGTTGTTAATGATTTGATACGTTGATAGAATCGAAATTGTGTACATCTTCACATAATTCAACTAATTGATGACCAAAGTCAAACGCTACGAATTTCAGAAAAAGAAGAAGAGAAAGTAGCTATCTTAGGCCGGCCATACACGCACCGATAATTTTGTGCAGACTTGTCTGTACAGACTTATCTGCGCAGACAAGTCTGTCATGTATGGCAGGATCTGCACAGATTTTGTCTCCGATTTTCAGATCTGTGCAGATATCGAAATCTATTGATCATGCCATACACGACAAGACTTGTCTGCGCAGGTAAGTCTGCACAAACTTATCGTTACGTGTATGGCCGGCTTTATAATGGTTATTGAACTCCTTTCGAAATTCTCGTGATTTAAATTAATACAATAAAATGGTGAAATTCCAGTGTCGGAGTGTGGTTTCAGCTTTGGCATACAGTATTCATTGAGATTTGAGTAAAAACAAATTTTCTTAGCTTAAAGATAGAATGATTTGTCTATATAACATAGTTATATTTTGAAATAACTGACTTTAAACTAAGGAACGTTTTGAAATTTCCTCAATAATGTTAGTCAAGCTATATATATGTGGATTTTAGGCCGTCTTATAAGCGTCAGCTTGTAACTGAATTGGAACTCAAACGTAAAGAGCGACATCGATACAAGAAAATGGCTAACTTATGTCATAGGATTGCTCTTCCTTACCCTTTTATTTCGTTGTTTCAAACACTTTTATACTAATCTCCAATTTGGGTCAATCATTAAAATGTGTGCTTTTATTGTACAGTAAATTATATTACGTGCATAGTAAAAAGTCAAATTTCATACAAATTATGAAAAATAATGTAAAATGAATTTTAATCAGTAGGATAAAATAAAATGCAAAGGTTAAGTGCATAGTACCTATACGTAAAATGTGTAGAGAAGACAAGAAGAACATAGTGTATTGCTATATTGCAGAAGTTCCCAAACTGGGGGGTGCGCCCCCCTAGGGGGGCGCGAGACCAGTTGAATTATTATTTAGTTTAAATATATGTACACAATATTTTTACAAAGGTAATTTTATTGAACATGATGTTTAGAAAATTTGAATGAGATAGCATTCAGCAACACATTAGCGAATTAATTGAGGTAGCATACAACAATAAATTAGCGTTTTGATTGTGATAACATTCAGCAGCACATTAACGTTTTGAATTATATAGCATTCAACAACACACTAGTGTTTTAAATTAGATAGCATTCAGCAAAACATTAGCGTTTTGATTGAGATAGCAGTCAGCAGCACATTAGCGTTTTGAATGAGAAAGCAATCAGCAACACATTAGAGTTTAGAATGAGAAAGCAATCAGCAACACATTAGAGTTTAGAATGAGATAGCATTCAGCAACACATTAGCGTTTTGATTGAGATAGCATTCAGCAACACATTAGCGTTTTGATTTTTTGAATGAGATAGCATTCAGCAACACCCAGCAACAGGGAGGAGGGCGTGGAAGGCTTTCATTTCAAGAACCCTGCGGTACCAAAAAGTTTGGGAACCCCTGCTCTATTGTGGTCTATTCAGTGACTTGTTTTATTTGTATCATAGCTCAATGGCTCAGTACAGTGAATAAGCTCACTTGAATTGATCACTCATTACTTACACATCTCTAGTACAAACAGATTCACTCGTATGTAGGTTGTAGGTACCCATTATTATTGATTGTGGCGGCCTTTCCTTTCGGAATTCCAAGTGCTGCGTCCACTAGTTAGGACTATTGCACACCTGTAGGTACCCATACACAAACATAATTATCAATAATTGCGACTATTATCGTCCGGGCTTATCATTTTTTTTTTTTCAAAAAAAAAAATGAAATCTCCGTTGAAGAATTAAATTTTTAGTGAAATATGTCCGTAAAAATCTAACCTCTTATCCGTACTTTTGCCTCAACATTTTATTATCAAATGGGTTGGCAGGTCTTGATTGTAATTAACACAGGAACAATTATTGAGATTTGTGACCAGTATTTCAAAGAGGCGGAGATGGAATTAGATTCAAACCAACATCCTCCTGGTTACGAATCCATCGCTTCAACCAACTAGGCTACTGGGGCTATTAATTCGTCTCCCAACCTAAGGTTATGTTACAATTTTACGGCTATATTTCGCTACAGATAAATAATTATTTATGGAATACAAAACAGCTTTTGTTGTCATTTACAAAATCAGTGCGTCACACTTTTTTGGGGGTATTTATTAGGTTGATATATTTATTATTATTATTGTACCGTTCTCACAGATATTATTTCTGGTTTGGTCTATATATCCAAGGATAATCCTCATCCCTCAGGATATATAGTGGTCCTATTTTTAGAAAGCTCTTCTAATTATGTGTGCCGTGGCCAGTATGACTGATTTTTGGAGGCAGTTTGATATTTCATGGTTTTCATTTCCTGGTATCATTTTTAAATATTTTGCCAGATTTTTGGTCACGGTCCCCGTTGTTCCTAATATAATTGGTATAATTTCAGTCTTCATTCCCCACATTTTCTGTATTTCTATCTGCAAGTCTTTATATTTTAGTTTCTTTTCTGATTCTTTTTCTAGTATGTTGCTGTCAAATGAAATAGCGACATCTATGATAAGGCACTTTTTTTTAACTAAATCTTTGATCACAATGTCGGGTTTATTTGCATGGATCGTTTTATCTGTTTTTATCTGTTGATCCCATAGTATGACAACATTTTCATCTACATTTCTTTCTATTGGTTTAGGTTCATGTTTATACCACGAGTCTGCTACTGGCATGTTGTAGTACTTTGAGATATTATAGTGGAGGTTCTTGGCCACTTTGTTGTGCCTCTCTAGGTATTCATTTTTTGCCAGTACAGGACATCCGGATATTATGTGTCTGATAGTTTCGTCATATTGTTTACACAATCTGCATCTACTGTCGATCTGTTCTTTGTATATTTTCTTTCGTATATAGTTTGTTGTTATAGCTTGATCTTGTGCCGC
>CM022878.1:755329-768331 GCA_012654025.1 Pachypsylla venusta | reverse complement strand
CATAGCATTACAAGGTATTCTCAACAATCACTCCAATATCACTAAGCCTAAGCTACCCACTTTAACAATTTTTACCTTATAATGCTACCACTTGGCGCTATTACCATAGCTACTCAATTGTCCCCAGGAGGCTGAGTTACCCCACATCATCACCTTTAGGTTGTATGGGGCTACCCATACAACCAGGACCAAGTAGAAAATTCAAAAAAACGTTTTTCATTTTTCGACCCGTCCAGGAATCGAACCCGGAACCTCCTTGGTGCAAGCCGAGTGTGATGCGCACTCTATAACGGAGATGCCCCTTTAAAGGAATTTAGTTGTGTTAAGCTAATATAAGCTTGTCACAATATAGTTCTCTGTGTTATTGATAAATAATATGTTCATGCTTGGATTCGAACCAACGGCCTCCTGTTTACGAATCTACCGCCCTACCAACTGAGTCTGTCCATATATTTTTGTCGTATCTCCTACCGTTTTTGAGATATTTGGCACAGTTCAGGATAGAATTTTCATTTTTTTAAAAAAAAAAAATACTTCGAGAACTTAAATTACTTCAAGCTTATTTTCATACATTTTACGTACATCAGCTAGTTTCAAGTAAAGCCAACCTCCGCTCTCATCTCTCCGCATCAAAACCCAACACGTATTCTAAATATTTACCAAATTTCTTCTCATCACTGCGAGGATATTTTTTTAATTTCTTTATTTTCTCGTCAGTCAAAGATGCCAAAGTCTGTTCCAATCCTTCAGGTACACAATACAAACTGTAGCCATCTTCAGAGAATCGTCTTGCTAATTCTAACTGGTGATTATTCATCAGCTTTTCATTGACCACAGTAACTAATAATTTATTAGCTTCAAGGACTTCTAAACTTGTTCCAGCGCCTGCGTGAGAAATAACTAGACTACTGGTTCTGATATCATCCGAAAGAGAACTTTTATAGTCGTAACTTTCAATTGAGATAGTTTTGTGTTGACTCATGGGTTTGATATTGCCGTTCCCATGTTGAATTATCAACTTCTTACAGCCTTTTGATTCCAAAATCTGAAAAATAAGCGAACATGGGTGTATTTTTTTTTTATTATAATTATTTATATAGAAACTAGTTTCGAATCATTCGATTCATCATCAGTCTAGTCGAGTCGAAAAATGGATGAATTTCTTTTCTTCAGTGTTCGAGTTGTTAGTTTTATTATTAGTAATGTTGGAAAGTATCTTTTTGAGAATGTAAGAAGCCATTGTTTGCCATAATTCAAACCGCACTTTTTTGTGTAATATTACAAAAAGCATCAGTTGGTTGAGGTGGTGCATTCGTAATCAGGGGGCTGATGATTCCAATTTTACTCCATCCTCGTCTCTTCGAAATAAAATAGATCTAGATAAAAGTCTCAATAGAGACCTGACGCCAGTGTAATAATAATAAATAATATTACAAAACTTGTGTGTTTAGGGGCTTACCAACGCTCGTAGTGTTAGGTTGTAGTAGCAGCAGGTGCAACTTGATCTTCCTATGCCGACTCATCACTCCATGATTAGTTTCAGGAAGCTCGCCACCTGAATGGGGTTGAGCCACAGGTCTTTGGGTGTTAGTTGTGTGGGGTTGACTGGACAGGTGATGCGTGTCCATGAGTGTGCGGGACCTGGGTTCTTTTCGATGCCAGCCATTTGGAGTAAGAGTTGGAGCAGTCTGGCTGGTAGATGCTCCTCAGTCCAAAAAGCGGGAGAGTGGTGAGTGACATTGGTTGATGAGTTGATTTCTGGGGTTGATGATCCTTGGTTTTGTACTTGGATTCCGAGTAGACCCGGTGCGGAGAACCGATCGCCATGGGGTCCCTCGTAGTGCTATCACCTGACTCACTCTAGCCAACCAGGGTGTCTCATCTGATCCAGCGAATGAAGGGTAAAACCCCCATCTTGAATGACCAATAGATGTTAAAGAAACGTTAAGCCAAATGAATTAAAAAAAAAAAAATCCTGAGCCAAAGAGGTTTAAAATCAATGATATTGGAAAACATTTGTTTCATCAGAAAAAAATAGTATAATTGCTGCGAGGAGATATGGGTGTTCCTCTGGTTTGCATTGATGGTTTTCAGCCAAACACTTTTGAGTGCTTGGGTTGCCCTGGTACGTAGAACCTACCATCTGAGGACAATAACATTATTATTTTCCCGCTTGGTGCCAAAATCAATTGATTTTGCTTTTCCAGATGCATCCCATAACACATGATTGGTTACGGAGTCGTTATGTGAGATTACCAATTTTAGTCTGATTTTCACAAAACTTGGTTTATTATGTTTCGAAGAGTGTACATATAACAACTAGGTCTGAAATTTAACTCAAAATTAATTAATTTTAAATTCGTTTTAAAGAAAAAGTTGAATTTGGTCAGTTTACAAACCAATTTGCGACGGCAATGTCTCGCCGATATGATCACTTTGGTTAGGTTACGTTTATATGGCCATGCCTCGATGATATGAACACCCAAGTTTGTTCGGTAGGATGTGCTGGGAGTAGTATTAGGTTAGGTTACAATATTGGAGGAATGTAATTTAATGGTGAATGAGCCGGACACGGAAAGTAAGTAAGGTTACAATAAAATGCTTGTTGAATGTTGAAGTCTGCGCAAGCCAGCCTAAACTCAGCAGGATTCAGCGTAACCTAACCAAAGTGATTTTTTTGTATCCTAACCGAATATTAATCCCAACACGTTCTAAACAGTTTAACAGGCGTACCCTTTAAAATGTTCTAAGGAACATTTTCAAACAAACTTGCATGTTCAAGTTTATTATTACGATATACGTACCTTTGATATACGTATCATGTTGACTGTTCCCTTTTTTTTTTCAAATAATTAATTTCAATTTAAATTTCAGACCTAGTTTAAAACACGTTTGGCTGAAAATAAAGAAATTTTTCCGCTCTCTCATTCCACTTTCTTTGATAGAATAGTTAGGTACTCACAATAAAGATATCTCTATTTCTTCCCCCCCCCCCTCCATATCATTACCTGGCAGGTCAGTAAATTGGATCTTTTTTTCTTTATGGTGACTGACCTGTTAATTTGTAGTCAGTTTAGTGACCTGTTTATGTGGTTATCTCATCCCTACTTAAAATGGCAATCTCATATAATGACTCTGGCCCCATATTGATAGTGCGCACATTTGACTTAAATGCATAGAACAATCAAGCTGTGGTGCTACCTATATTTTTGTACGCAAGAACGTAATGAAAAAGGGGCACCTTTTTTGAAGACTCCCGGTTAGAATTTCCATCCCAGCCATCTAACATTGACAATCGAACATAACAACTCAGTTTACGCCTGATACGCAAAAGGGCTCAATCTCATACGAGTATATAAAATCTAATGCAGATTTCTAATGGTCCCGTTAGTCAATATCAATACCTTCCTGAGTAAAGTAAATAAATAATTACCTCTAAAATGGTATTTGAACACACTTTCTCAATTAAATCGTCAAAATTTGTGGTTCCCACAGTCACCAGAACTTGAGAGAGCTTTGTAGTCATTGTCCCGAGTTCGAGTCCAAGCAACTTTCATTACATTGTCATATCCAGTCTCTTATCAGTTATCACTTACTTATCCATCTTGATTTTACCGCGAAATTTAATTTTTTAAAAAAGAAATATGAGTGCGGCATATGACAGAGAATCCTGGAAAGAAAAATCCCTTTTCCCGAATCCCACCACTTTTAATCCCACGATATCCTTAATATTTTTCACCTTTTTATCACTTAAAAGGTGTCGTGCTCAAGCAAGATTGCTCATCAAGGCATTGCCGTAAAAACGTTTCCTGACCTGTCTGGAGGGGTTAAAATATGTCAATAAAGTTAAAAAGTAAACATAAAAAGTTAAAAAGAAAACAAAAGAGGCGGCCGGAGAGACGGAGAGATATTGCAAATTGCAAGCCGCAAATGGGAAAAATCCCACGTGTTCGAAAATCCCTCGTTTCTTGTCCAGGATTCTCTGTCAGGTGCCGCTTTCTTTGTTTCGTTTGGTGTATTGACTAATAATTCAATTTGGAAGGCGTTTTTTGTTTAATATTTTGAATTGATTTTTTTAAAAGAATTTTGTCATGGTAAGTGCTTCAGTTCTTTTCAGTGTTACCTGGTCGTAGGGAATTTCCCTATGCGTAGGGAGAATTAGGGGTCCGTAGGGAGAGAGGGAATTTTCATCAAAAAAGTCCAAAACGTAGGGAAATTTAAAGATTTGACTATTTTTGCATTTAATTCGCATTTTGGGTTAATTCTATTCTAGAGAAAAGTGAATAATTCGTCCAAACTTTTTGTAAAATTCACCCAAATTGAATGCTGACAATTAATCAGATCGGATAATAAAATACGACTAATCGATATTTTGTGAATCGATGTGAAAATACCGCGGGAATATTTAAATTTTCGTTTAATTTTTTCTTTTCTTTTTCTTCGTTTTAGTTTTAACTTGACTAGTCGACTCATGACTTGATAATTTTCATTTTAAAATTCACTTTTCACAATGATTTTTCAGAATTTTCATTTCTGCATGTAATATCTAATGTAGGTCCCTAAAATCCGACAGAGATGGCCAAATTTATGATCCCTATTGGGAATCGAACCCAAGTCTCTTATATTAAAATCTGTCATCATGTTTATCTCTAAGAAATCATCACTACGGCACGCTACCAGGAGCCTAACTACAGGTACCTACTGATTTTCTCACCATAAACTTGTAAAAGTTGACATTTTTAACGTAGGGAAACTGTAGGGAGAAAGTTTTTTAGCGTAGGGAAATGTAGGGAGAAATCAAGGCCTCTGTAGGGAATTTTGACGAAAACGACTTGGCAACACTGGTTTTTTTTTCGGATACACAGGGACGTAACTAGTCTTTTCAGCACCCGAGGCAAGAAGTCATTTTAGCGCCCCCTCCCACCAGGCTAAAACAAATATTCAACAAATCTAAAAAAATCAAACACACAAATAATTGGTATGTGCTGGTACCACTATTTGTTTTATTGTCAATTGAAAAAAGGGCGCCAAGGGCGGTCGTCCTTTGGAAGCGACTACAAGCGACTGATTCAAATGAATGTATGTTAATAGACCCTCGACCACTGTAAGAGTATAACTTACTGCCCGTGCTCGGGGCCGGATTAAAATTAGTAGCACTTGTAGCACGTACAACGGGCCCCGCGCTTTGACAACTTACACTAGATATTTCGACATTTCTGGGTTGACAAATGACATAATTTTGACGGGGCCCCCAACTCTTCAAAGTATGTAGTAAAATCCAATTTAGGAAAGTACAAGTAGGTACCTACTACCTAGGAACTTAATAAAGAAACGAGTATTGCAACATAAGCAAATTGGTTTTTTTTAGCATGAGCGGTAACCATGTTTTATCGATGTTGGTATACTCAAAATTTAATTTCAGTTTTTTCTACCAGCTGTAGGTACTAGACCAAAAGATAATCAATTTTTTGTACTGGCTCCAAAAAGTAGACTATTTAGGTGGCGTCTGCGGGGGTGGAGGGGCCTCGCTCTGTGAAAGTGCTACGGGCCCCGCGGAAGGTTAATCCGGACCTGCCCGTGATTCTGTTATGAAATTCAACAACAATTTTGGGATTGCGACATTAAAGCTTCTCAAGTTTGTATTTTTGGTTAAACCGACACCCAGAGTCAGCACGGCTCCTATTTAGAAAATTCAATATTTTACTCAAAGATATTACTTTTTGAATTGCAAAATATCCTTTGTGTCGAATTCCGGTTTTCTCGCTCATTCCGAATTGATAATTCTCAATTCCGATTTTTCGGTGGTGAAAACCAACAATACCTAAACCCGAGAAAATTGAAAAACTATATTTTTTATGGGGGCCGTACCCAAAATTTTTTTTCGGTGGGGGGAGGGTCAGAAGGATTGACAGCCAAGCCAGGATTAACACCTGAAAATGATGATCATGGAAAGTGATAAATTTAATAAGTAAATGTAGACTAATAAATTTAATATGTAAATGTAGACTAATAAATTTAATAAGTAAATGTAGACTATTAAATTTAATACGTAAATGTAGACTATTAAATTAAATATGTAAACAATCTAAGCAGGGGGAACATATTTTTTGACGTACACAATGCATACACAATCCACAACACTACTGGCAGTTTTTCTGTTTGTACAATCAACACCTGCATGATACTCAGCAGCCGTTGCGGGGACTTCAATGTGACACGTTTCGTTCTTGCATGTTTTAGCCGAAGCTGCTGGAGTCTTCCAATTACCCGCCCCTTCATACGATTCCTCACAGAAATACTTGACATCGGTAAGGTTAAACTTTGAACATTCCGTCATGTCACCATTTTTACAGATCAGTGGAAAAGGTTAAACTTTGAACATTCCGTCATGTCACCATTTTTACAGATCAGTGGAAAAGGTTAAACTTTGAACATTCCGTCATGTCACCATTTTTACAGATCAGTGGAAAAGGTTAAACTTTGAACATTCCGTCATGTCACCATTTTTACAGATCAGTGGAAAAGGTTAAACTTTGAACATTCCGTCATGTCACCATTTTTACAGATCAGTGGAAAAGGTTAAACTTTGAACATTCCGTCATGTCACCATTTTTACAGATCAGTGGAAAAGGTTAAACTTTGAACATTCCGTCATGTCACCATTTTTACAGATCAGTGGAAAAGCGCGCAAAATTGTTTTCATTGTTTTTTGAGGAAGATATTCATCTGGAAGCAGAGATTTTAAAATCGAATTATTTGAACCAGAGCCGTAGCGAGCTTAAATGGCGCCCGAGGCAAACTCTGAAACTAGCGCTCATGCCAAAAAAAAAAACTCATATAAACTATTCAACAGCAAAACGTATTAAAACAATCATGCCTTTATTCTTAATGAAACCTACAAATACAAAATCAAAAATCTTCCATATCGATTTGTTTGAATGTTACAAAGCAATTGTCAAAGTTATAATGTGATTCGTCGAGATTTTATGGCTGCAAACTCATCAATGACATCGTCAAAGTCAATTTCTTTCGCGATCTCGTATTCGATAGACAGAATTGACAAATTTGTCAATCTTTCCTCACCCAGAGTTGATCTTATATCGACAAATCCTCGGAATATTGAAAAAATTGCGACAAAATTATTCAAATTATCTTTCAAAAAGTTTTGGCGCCCCCCCCCCCTATGACGGCGCCCAAGACGTGTGTCTCAGTCGCCTTACCCCACGGCTCTGATTTGAACTAAACGAACAAGTTCAGTTAGCTAATTTAATTAACTTATTGAACTAGTTCAGTGAACTGATTTAATTAACTAAATGAAATAGTTCAGTAAACAAGTTGATTAAGCTAATTAACTGAACTGATTAACTGGACTAGTTCAGAGAATGAACTAAAAGAACTAGTTCAGAGGACTGATTGAATGAACTAAATGAACTACTTCAGACGACTGATTGAATGAACTAAAAGAACTAGTTCAGAGGACTGATTGAATGAACTAAATGAACTAGTTCCGAGAACTGATTGAATGAACTAAATGAACTAGTTCAGAGAACTGATTGAAAGAACTAAATGGACTAGTTCAGAGAACTGATTAAATTAACTAAAAGAACTATTTCAGAGAACTGATAGAATGAACTCAAAGAAAAAGAACTAGTTCAGAGAACTGATAGAATGAACTAAATGAACTAGTTCAGAGAACTGATTGCATGAACTAAAAGAACTAGTTCAGAGAACTGATAGAATGAACTCAAAGAAAAAGAACTATTTCAGAGAACGGATTGAATGAACTAAAAGAACTAGTTCAGAGAACCGATAGAATGAACTGAATGAACTAGTTCAGAGAACTGATTGCATGAACTAAAAGAACTAGTTCAGAGAACTGATAGAATGAACTCAAAGAAAAAGAACTAGTTCAGAGAACTGATAGAATGAACTAAATGAACTAGTTCAGAGAACTGATTTAAATAACTAAATGACCTAGTTCAGAGAACTGATTTAAATTAACTAAATGAACAAGTTCAGAGAACTGATAGAATGAACTAAATGAACTTGTTCAGAGAACTGATTTAAATAACTAAATGAACTAGTTCAGAGAACTGATTAAATTAACTAAATGGACAAGTTCAGAGAACTGATAGAATGAACTGAATGAACTAGTTCGGAGAACTGATTGAATGAACTAAAAGAACTAGTTCAGAGAACTGATTTAAATAACTAAATGAACTAGTTCAAAGAACTGATTAAATTAGCTAAATGAACTAGTTCAGAGAACTTATTTAATAACTAAATGAAGTAGTTCAGAGAACTGATAGAATGAACTAAATGAACTTGTTCAGAGAACTGATTAAATTAACTAAATGAACATGTTCAGAGAACTGATAGAATGAACTCAATGAACTAGTTCAGAGAACTGATTGAATGAACTAAAAGAACTAGTTCACAGAACTGATTTAAATAACTAAATGTACTAGTTCAAAGAACTGATTAAATTAACTAAATGAACTAAATCAGACAACTGATTGAATGAACTAAAAGAACTAGTTCAGACTTTCACTTACTTCCTGCAGCTATCAAAATATGGAACACCAAAATGTTGAATACGACGAGCGTGTTGAATCCTAGACACGACATGTTGGCGTGTGATTGTTTCATGACGTCGTGTGATTCACTGACCCACGTGTCACGACTGATTTTGGCAGTTGGAATTCACTGGCCCACGTGTCACGACTGATGTTGGCAGTTGGAATTCACTGGCCCACGTATCTCACGACTGATGTTAGCAGTTGGAATTCACTGACCCACGTATCACGACTGATGTTAGCAGTTGGAATTCACTGGCCCACGTATCTCACGACTGATGTTGTCAGTTGGAATTCACTGGCCCACGTGTCACGACTGATGTTGGCAGTTGGAATTCACTGGCCCACGTATCACGACTGATGTTAGAAGTTGGAATTCACTGGCCCACGTGTCACAACTGATGTTGAAATGAGATCTGCAAATTAATACATTATTCTAATTTGTTCAACTCCGCTGGGGTTTAGGGTAAATACATTAATTACTTTGTGAAAATGAGCAAACCCCGCCATGCTGTACTTAATCAAATAAAATCAACAGCAGAGTGGACTAAGCAGGTTCCAACAGGGGCGGAATATGTCAGTGCCGGCCCCAATAATATCAGCGTCCTGTTCGAAAGTGAAAAATGCGCCCCCTCACCCCTCTAATCAAGGGCGTAGCCAGCATCTGGCCTAGGGGGGGCAGGTGAGATCTTCATGTCGGAGGGAGGGGGTGGGGGTCGATAAAGTAAATCGTTACTTATTTAATAATAAACCCCCAAGGGTAACTGATGATTAAGTTATTGGGGAGGGGCGACCCCAGGGCCCGAGCAAGTGGTTGATGATCCCTGGATAGTTACAAGTATCAGTAACGTCCCAGGAAGTAGTGTGGTAACATTTTAATACCACATGAACATCAACTGCGATCTCCCAATGGAGAAAAAAGGATTTTTATTCAGACCTCTGAAAAACGCTACCTCCTGGGGGCACTAAGGCACCTCTGGAGCCACCGCTAGAAGTGACAGCATGCGAGCCGGTAGTGATCGCAGGGAGACAAGAAGAATGCGGCAGACTGCGACCGCGATACCCGAAAACAATCAAAATGCCGACACAAATGATAACAGTCCAAACGATACGACAAGGTTGCCACAGTTACATTTGATTGTTCACAGTAGGGCTGTTGGATTAGGGACAAAATGCGGCATTTATCGTATTTCGGTGCTTGATGACTTTTTTGCTTCCAAAATTCATTTTATCTAGTGTAAATTTAAGTTGCCCCTTCCGTGCTGCATACTCTTGGGAATTTCAAGGGGGGGCAGCTGCCCCCCCTTCCTACGGCCATGCCTCTAAGAGTTTATCCGTATTGAATAAGTGCAATTTTTTTTTATACATCGTCTGAGGGCTTACTCAAGCTCATTATGAAAGTTGTATATTCGTTGTAACTACAATATAGAAAATACAGATCAACGATAAACGATATTTTCAAAAAATACGAGTAAACAATGTATGTTTTATCTCGTTATTGCAAAAAGACCCGCTAAATAGCGTCATTTTTGGCGGTAACTTGCTCCCACTTGAACTTTTTTCCTTTCGTATTACGCACCTACATACTAAAAGGGATCTGTGTGCCAAATTTCAAGTCTCTACGTTTAGCCATCGTGGAGCTACGTTGATTATCAGTCAGTCAGTCAGTATACCAACTGGGTTTTGCGTTTTATAAGTATAGATTGGCACTTTTGACTGTCCTGTATCAATGAAGCTTGTCAAACGGTCTGGCTGCAGTCAGCTGATCATTTCTGCTAACAGCGCCGATACGGGCCAACACAAGAATATGACTCCGGGGAGAACCGTAGGGTCCCATAGTTGTGGGATTTTTGTCGCGTGCGGCGTGACACATCGCGGGAAAAATCCCACTAACCATATTTTTATTTTTTCCACTTCTCTTTTGTTTTGTTTTTAACTTTTTATGTTTACTTGTTAGCTTTATTGACATATTTTAAACCCCCTCGAGAGGTTAGGAAACGTTTTTACGGCCATGTCTTGATGAGCTTGAGCAATTTTTTTTTTCTCCCCAAACGGGAAAAATATTTTGAACGTGGGATTTTTCCCTTGTTCGAGGACCCTCCGGTTCTTCCCCAAGTCGGACCCCCAACACAACTATAAGAGAGTGGCAAGGGTGGCCAACAATCGGAAACAGCCCTAGCATAAGTTGGTATATCCGTTTGGCGATTCCTAGTTTTGTGTCCCAAACTGAAATCTGATGTGCGTGGAAAAAATGATGGAGCGATCAAGACGACTATTATACAGGGTGTCCATAAAGTCTCACCCCACCCCCCGTATCTCGAGAATGGCTGAAAATATAAGAAAACGCAGAAACACGTATCCCTTAGATTTTAGGGAGATTCATTTTAGACTAAAAAATTTTTGGCCTCGGCCTGCCGTTTCGGCTGGGCACGGACTGGCTTCAAAATCTTAAATGAGAAGGTATATCAAGTGACACCTTGTTTTAAAGGTCTCGTTAATACGAGTTCATTACAGAAAACCAGAGCTCTCTAGGATCTACCGTTCACGAATTACGGGGTGGAATATGTGACCCATTCACTTTGCGGCCGCACCGAAATGGTAGGTAAAAATGCATAGAAATATTTTTTCATGATCCCAAATAAGTAATTTAGTAAAAAATAGTGTTCCAGCAAGATGTCTGTCCCGCCCATATCGACTGCAGAGTTCGAGCTTTCTTAGACCAAAATTTTCAAAACAGCTGGATAGGTTTGGTATAAGAAGGCTAGATTTCTGCGGTCAAAGTGGGCGGGACAACCATATTTTTTACTAAATTACTTATTTAGGATCATAAAAACTTATTTCTAGGCATTTTTACCTATCATTTCGGTGCGGTCGCAAAAGAAATGGGTCACATGTTCCACCCTGTAATTCGTGAACGGTAGATCCTAGAGAGCTCTGGTGTTCTGTAATGAACTCGTATTAACGAGACCTTTAAAACAAGGTGTCACTTGATATACCTTCTCATTTAATATTTTGAAGTCAGTCGGTGCCCAGCCTAAACGGCTGGCCGAGGCCAAACATTTTTTAGTCTAAAATTAATCCCCCTAAAATCTAAGGGATAGGTGTTTTTGCGTTTTCTTATATTTTCAGCCATTCTTGAGATACGGTGGGTGGGGTGAGACTTTATGGACACCCTGTATATAGAGTAATTTGACAGTTAAGATGCGAACTACTTTTTTGACTGGCATAGAGTTGCTACCCAAAGGATTTGTAGCCAGATGTAGGTATGAAATTGTAGCTCTAAATTGCTTTCTGTTTTATTTTACACCATCAGCTTAGGTAGAATCGGATATCACCCTCAAATAACTTCTTAGAATCCCAAGTTACCGGAAGATAAGGAAAAGAAAAATCTGGTGTGAACATCACGCGACCTACCTTATCCATAAAAGAAGAAGAAAGTATTGTAATGGGCTGAAATTTTCGATGTCGAGTTTTCAATGCCAAAACACATTTTGAAGTCCCTAGAGCGGAAATACAATTATATATTACACTTCTTGATATATTCAAACTANGTACGAAATTGATATGAATAGGCATCAAGTTTAATATTCTTGCTATTACCGTTCTCATTTTAAGCAGGATATGCGAAAATCGCTAAAAGCGGCATAAAACCGTCAACGGTATATTCGATTTCCAACAAAAGCTTATTTTGCCGTTCATGGCATAAAACTGACATACATACGAAATTTCAAGTCTCCAGCTTTTGTCGTTCTTGAGATATCTTGTTCACAGACATACGGACAGACAGACAGACAGACACACACACACGGACCAATGTCTGAAACTCGAGATTTGGGCTCTGAGGACCCCAAAACGTGTTTAGGCATTGAAAACTCGACATCGAAAATTTCGGCCCATTAAAAAGGAGTAACATAAAGAGGCCATTCCCCATGTGAAAACTCCCCTGCAGTTGAATACATATTTGCACATATTGAAAAAAAAAAGTAGATCAGTATTGTAATCTATCACAAATTGTTTTGTAGAACGCATCAGAATTCAGACCGAGAAACGGCTATATAATCCGCAGAAGGCACCTTATAACACATCAACCACCCACAACAGTGTTCCAGCAGCATCCATCTGACATCATGCATCAGCAAAGTCCTCTCATTCGAGCTTTCTTTTTCTGCTTCTTGATCATAATCGTTAACATAATTTACATGGGTAAATATATTGAAGGTAGGTACCAACTTTTAGACAACGTCCACGAAGTTAAGCAACGTCCAGCGAGATTTTATTAGGTAGGTGAGTTTGCTAGCTGTTCCCAGCCCAACCCAGATGATTAAATTTAATGTTAATATCACTGGTTTGTAAGATTTTAGGGAATGGAAACTAAAACTCTCGTCTCAAATGATCTTAACCCTAGCATTGCCAAGGGGGGGGGGGG
>CM022878.1:735441-753901 GCA_012654025.1 Pachypsylla venusta | reverse complement strand
TTATCTTGTTCTTATGCAGTGTCAATTACTGGACGGCGCTGATGTTCTTTTTCTTCCAGGAACTATTCTTCAATTAGGCTTCCATCAAAAACAAAATACAAAATGTCATATTTATCTTGGTGTCTAGAGATTTTATAGAATCAAAAATTGTAATCTTCATTACTTTTATCTGTCTAAATACTTTCTTGTTCACTTTCAACTTCCTCTTTGTCTCCTTCCTCATCAGAATATTTTTCTTCAACTGCACTTTCATCTTCAGTTGTATTTTCAAACTGATCACTATACTCCTGCATGTCTTCTTCAATATCAGATACTTCTCCAGAATTATTCTTGTTGGCATCTATGTTACTTTCAATTGATTCGTCAATATCTTGATTACTTTTACTTGATTCCTCAGTGTCGTGATTGCTTTCATTTGAATTTGATTCGTCAGAATCTTGATTGCTTACACTTGAATTTTTTTTTTTTAAATCATCAGTGCCAATAATATTGTTTCTGTCAATTACTTTATTTGTTTCTAAAGAGTTTTCAGAATTTATAATATTGCCATCAATAATTTCATTAGATTTCATAATTATTGTGGTATCAGATCTAATCAATTTTCTTGTTGATTTTATTTCACTTACACTACTTGTAGTTTTTCCTAAATTACTAAATAATTTTCGATTTATTTTACTTAATACATTTGAACTATGTCCAATTTCTTTGATAGTTTTCTTATCATCATTATTTGTATGATAATCCTTATCTATAATTTTATCATTTATCATGGTGGTATCATCAATATTAATGCTGACATTACTATTTTTTCCTTTTTCAAATATTGACTCGTTATTGTTGATTTCTCGGTTTTCTGTTTTAATTTCATTTGTATTCACAAATGTTTTGTCACTTCTAATATTTTCTGTTAATTTTGAGTTCGTCTGGTTTGTCATAGTTTGAACATTTTCATTGACGTCATTTGCACTTTTGTTTCTTTCTTTATTTGTAGTATCTTTGTTGATTTTTCTATACGATAAATTATTTTTTTGAGGCTTTTCATGATTTTGTTTTGTGTCTATTTTTTTTTTAATATCTGTGTTAAGCTTTGATTCCGACACATTTTGGTTTTTATCATTATTGCTATTTTTCATATTCTCTATACTCTTTTTATTTAAATATTCGTGTTCATTTATTATTTTTGGATTTATATTTAACATTTTAAGTGTATCTAATATTTCATTATCATTTAATTCAACGTCAGAATAAGAATCTAATGCTTCAAGTTCTTTTTCAATGTCTAATGAAGAGGAAGAAGTGAGTGATTTTGTGTGATTTAATATTGGTCTATAATTATTACTATTAATAGTATTTGTTTCTATTGATACATTATTGCCTAACCCATATTCTAATTGATCGTATTTATCTTGTAGAGGTATTCCTATTTGATTACATAATTTATCTATTTCCTGTTTCATACGATCCTGGAACATTAGAACAAAAATAGCTAGATATTTCATGTTGTCATAACAAATATTGATTTCACACTCTGATCTCTACCGTGTGTGGGAAATGGTAAAAAAAAAAAAATTGTATGTGCTTTTCTTTATGTTATTATATCACAATTTTGTGGGCATCATAGCATTAAAAACCACTCCAATACACCAAGCTATACTTAACAAGTACCTCATAATGCTACTACTTGTCGCTATGCTATTACCAAATTACCATAACTGCCCAATTTTCTTCAGGAGACTTAGTTACCCTCAAGTACAACCAGACTAAGAGGAAAATTTGGGAATTTCAAAAAAAAAATGAGTAGACCTTGATTCGAACCCGGTACTTCCCTGGTGCACACTCTGTTACGGTGACGTCGTGTATGGGATATCCGATCAAAATCGGTTCGGTAGATTTGGCTGTATTAGCCTCGTAAACGTTCAAGAAGAAGATGATGAATATGATGATGATAATGATGATGATGATAATGAAGGAGACTGAGACAGTGTAAAAATGACACTTTTCAAATGTTTTTTACTCAATTGATTTTATCTCATTACCTACCCATCCAATTAGGAAATATTCAACAAAAGTCACTCTCCATATTTTTCCCGGACCTCCAGAGAGACCTGAAAAGTGCACTTTGTGACGTGAAGTGATATATCACTTGTGCAACGCTCATTGTATTTGACTTGGCGGACGGAGCGCTTCCACGCTCCGCAATAGGAATGAAAGCGAAAAGTATGATGTGTCAACCACAAATCATTTCAATGCTAGGGGGACACCAAATATTGTTGACCTTATCCGGGTGCACTCAGCTTCGAAAAAGCATAAAAATTATCACAAAAAATCCTTATTGTATTTGCCGGTCTGTAATCGATGGGACGAAATCAATTACCCCCGGCCTGCGGAAGTCACTGTGAGATATAATATCGATGGATACATACCAATTCAAGTCTATTCAAATTGTTATCAATATGTTTTTGAAACACCATTTTGATGGTTTTATTCGTGTAGACATCTTTTACGAGAATGTCGTCGGTAATATCACGCAGAAACTTTACATACAACATATTATCATTTCTAAAACAGAAAAATAAAATATCTTTATAAAGTGAACTTGGGGATCCCCAGAGGAGGTACTTTCAATATGAAAAACTATTATAATAAAGTATAATGGTACCGAAAACGGTACTAATTTGATAGTCTTTCGGTTGATGCCGCAGGTCTTTGTTGAAAATAGTATATAAATTTGAAATTTGGCCGTAACTCGAAAGCGGTTTGACATATTTGAGTCTGATCATTTTCCTGAGGTCGTAGACCATGATTGTGGGGGGAAGGTCATTCTCATCAACTTTTCGATATCTGCTACCGTTTGGGCTGTAGTATTGGAACAGACAACCCCTACTACATACACACACATTTCTCATTTATATATTTTAGATACCTACAAAGAAATATGCTACAAAATTGACATCATTGAAGTGGTTGCGGGCGTAGTTTATTGGACGCTATTAAATTTCCCTATTGGGGCCGATCAAGTTCCCCTTTTTTAGTACAACACATGCCACTCCATCGAATTAGTACAACAATACCACTTCGTCCTTGTCGGGATCTAAAGTTTTAGCTAGACTCCCCTGCAATGTGGAGGCGAATTGTCTTGTTTGTTTATCATAATTTGTCCCGAAACAAGAAAGGAGTTGTTCTTGTTCCACTTTTCAAACAATTACAGCTGACAAAGATATTAAAATGTATACATCCTCCGATGAAGCATAATAGCTTGAATCTCGTTAATCTGGAAAATATGATTGGTTGCACACTGCGCATCAGCTGATACAATCGACTACAAAATTCGACTCCAGGGAGAACTATGTTAGCAATTATTTTTATATTGACTGGACCACTCGACGGAAGAATATATGATAGATCACTGCAAAGGAGGTGGTCTTGGATGACACGGCAATTGATATAAAAACTCACCTATTACTGGACTGAGATGTCCATGATTTTGTGTGGGAAGTATTTGGTTGTTGTTGTTTGGACGATCCTGGTGAGGAACCTCTGCTTCCGTCGGCACTTCCTTCCCCTTCATTGTAAGCAGAATCTTTACTTGACGTCTGGAAATTTAGTTAGAATAGTAGGTAGTTCAGTGAACTGTAGAGACCCCCGGGTAGACACTAAAGCCAAACATATTAGTCAGCAACATTACATTGCATTACGTTAGATGAGACTAAAGCCTAATGAGCAAATGAACATAACAAGTGTCATAAAAATCAAACAAGACGTCCGAGAGTTATCGTGGAACGAACGCTAACTGACGTTTACATAAAAATCATAATGCTTTTAACTGTCAGGCTCAAATTTGACATGGACTCACAAAAAACTTCACATTCTTTGTAATGGTTTTTTTTTGATTTTTCAGTTTCTTTACCTCAAAAATTTAAGCCAAAGTACAAAATCTGTTGTTAACCCAACAGGATCAATCCAGAATATATTATATTACTACATATGTTCTAGGTTGTAGGGTTTACATAAACAATTTACCTGGTATAAGCCAAGGCTATGTACAGATTGTACAGTGCTTTGCGGATGATGCCGCTACCTGCAACTCGACTGCCGACTGGAACTCTACCTTTACTTTAGCCTCACAAGACTTACAAAATGTTAAACAATGGTTAGGGAACATGTCACTTTTAATTAACCTGGACAAGACTACTTACATGACGATTTCACTGACTAAATGTGGACAACCAAGTGATCGAACCCTCACCATTTACAATAATAAAACCAGAATATACAATATATTACAACAACAAACTAGTACGATACCTAGGACTTATAATTGACTAACATCTACGATGGAAAGAACACATACTGACAATTAAAACAAAACTGAGACAACTCATTTCAACAACCTACGGCGAGTATGCAACACTACCAACATACGACTCCTGACTTTGGACTTGTACAATCATTCCTACAATATTGCATGATCGCCTGGAGTGGGGCTTACCAAAACGTCATAGCTCCACTTCAGCGGTCTTGCAATATTATTTTAAGAATTATTTTAAAAAAAGACAAATATTTTAACGCAAACGAAATTTACAAAAAATTTTAACGTACCAAATATTTTAGACATATACACTTATAAATTAACTTTCTTTTCTATCAAGTATCAACATATCTGTTCCACACCTACACACTCACACAACACAAGACAAATAGGAAACCCGCCAACCAGACTTACACACAAAACAATCACCACTAAACACTTCATATACACAGCACCCAAAATCATAACACACATACCCAACCACATTAGGGAACTCCCAACCCTTCCCAAGATAAAGATGAGGGTGAAGAAATGGTTGGAGTGTGAAGAAAACAAAGCGTTGGTCACTACATTTTTTTTTATAATGGGTTCGATGTGGAATGTGGTTGTTTCAGTATTTATTCCTTGTACACGATTGTAATATTGACAATTAATATATATCACTCTACACTGCAGTCCGACACATACGTTCCCGTATAATGGACTGCAGTAACTAAAAGCAGATTTTAACAACAGAACATTGATCATTTTAAAATTTGTTTACTTTGATTATTGTATTTTCTTTTTCTGTTATTGTTATTTTTTTGTTTGTTCTTTAATTCTATAATTATTCATTAATGATCATTAAAAAAAAAAATGGTTTTCAATTGTTTTATAGATCCTAGCTGTACGGGAACTAAAGATTTGAATCAATGTCAGATTTAAGTAGCTATTAGCATTTTGACTACCCTACCCACTTGAATTCAGCAATTCAGTCGCTCCTTAGTTGAAGTAAACACGGGGTTGATGTTTTCGGAACAAAAGGTAGACAATCTTTGGTCGGAAAAAATTCCCAAGTGACCTTGCTACATAGAACCAATCGCCTGCGAAATGCTCAAAATTTGTGAATGTTTTATCTGAACATACCTATCTCTTATCTAAGATGTATAGAAGTGGGCTTGCTACGTAGAACCAGTCGCCTCTGAAATCCTCAAAATTTATGAATGTTTCATCTGAACATACCTAACTCTTATCTAAGATGTATAGAAGTGGACTTGCTACGTAGAACCAGTCGCCTCTGAAATCCTCAAAATTTATGAATGTTTTATCTGAACATACCTAACTCTTATCTAAGATGTATAGAAGTGGACTTGCTACGTAGAACCAATCGCCTGTGAAATCCTCAAAATTTATGAATGTTTTATCTGAACATACCTAACTCTTATCTAAGATGTATAGAAGTGGACTCGCTACGTAGAACCAGTCGCCTGTGAAATCCTCAAAATTTATGAATGTTTTATCTGAACATATCTAACTCTTATCTAAGATGTATAGAAGTGGACTTGCTACGTAGAACCAGTCGCCTGTAAAATCCTCAAAATTTATGAATGTTTTATCTGAACATACCTAACTCTTATCTAAGATGTATAGAAGTGGACTTGCTACGTAGAACCAGTCGCCTGTGAAATCCTCAAAATTTATGAATGTTTTATCTGAACATACCTAACTCTTATCTAAGATGTATAGAAGTGGACTTGCTACGTAGAACCAGTCGCCTGTGAAATCCTCAAAATTTATGAATGTTTTATCTGAACATACCTAACCCTTATCTAAGATGTATAGGATTTTGGACGCATTTTACTAACTCACCGATGAATGACTCCTAATATCAAGATTGGTTTTATCACAGTTTATCATATTATCTGAAGATACATTTTGATCAATCGTGTTATTTCTGATCCATGGCTTTATATTATCTTCGCTCTGAAAACAATAATAGGTAGTGTGTACAATAGACCGCATTTCGTTTGGTCAATTATTATCAAGAGAATTTATCGCTTGATCTCACTCTATAAAGCCATGTCCGAAAATGTTTCCCCTCAAATCTACGGAGCCTGGAAGTTGGAACTTTCAAGTTTGTAAGAATTGAAAAAATATAAAATTGTTTAGTTGAAGAATGAAAAAATATTGTTGTTGAGAAAAACGACATTTGTCTTTCAAATTTGAACCATTTTTGGACATGTCCTTATGGAGTGAAATCATTTTACTTTAGTTTCAAGAATATGTGGTCAACGGATTGACACTCTGTATAGAGATATGTTACACTCTGTTTAAAGACAGAACATTAGAGATTATGATCCCGAACCTTCTTGACAATCCCGAAGTTTCGAGACTGGAACGATCACAATCCCGGGATTCCGGGATTAGAAAAAAATTGGGAACCTCCCAAATATCAAGTAGAAGTAGGTAGTTACTATAATAAGTAGATAAAGCAAAAATAAATAAAAAAATCAATTTTTTACTTGAGAGATGTGTGTGGAGTTCTTTTTTGGAACCACCAAGAGTATTCAAAATAGCATCATATTTCTTACACTTTGCATTTTTACAGTCTTTAGACACTGAAAAATAATTCCAAACGGATGAAGGATCTGAATATTTTTGTGCGATATAAAACCGTTCATTTTAAAGTAAAACCGAATACAAATTGTTACATTCAAAGAGATGTTAGAATATATTAGAACATTAAAAATTATGCCTTTGCACACTTTTACAAGACAGAAGATAAAAAGAAACTGAAACAAGTGAAATACTGCTTTGTTTTTACCAAAAGGTTAGATACCTAGTTTTGGATAATTCGCCTGAGTCATACAAACAACTCATCGGTCCGTTCGGTCTACACAAAGAAGAAAAGGATTTAAAAAGGTCTTGCATTTTTTTTAATTGCATGGCAGATGGCAGCATATCGACTTTCATGTAACGTTCAAGGTTGATATATTGGGGCCTCATTTTTAAATTCAATAAAAAAATATGCTTTTCGTTTGTTTTTATTATAGGTATCACTGTCAATCCCAAAAATCCCGGTATCGGATCAAATGGGATCAAAAACTCATCCATTTTTGGGCGGGATCCCGGTATCCCGGGATCGTAATCTCCACAGAACATGTTTTTATTGTCCATGTTAACGAAAAATTCACGTTGCAACTTGATTGTGAAATAACGGAGAATGACATAGGATAATTATACGAGAACCGCCTGATGTAATAATAAATCCCCCCAAAAGATCACTTTGCGGTAAAAATTTCCCGCCAAGTCAGTAGTCACAAATAGTGCCCGCCTCAATTGCATATATTTTTTCTATTAACAATCTCACAAAACTCGCAAACCTCTACTTTACGGCCTTTATTTAGAACCTTTCTCACAAAACTCGTAAACCTCTCCTTTACGCCCTTTATTCAGAGCCTTTCGCACTTTAAAAACTCACTTTCACACCTTTGGCGGTGTGCCTTCTTACCAACCCTAACTCATTAAGGAGGCACACCAAAACTAAAATTTGAGAATAAAGGCCGTAAAGGAGAGGTTTGCGAGTTTTGTGAGATTGTTAATGGAAAAAGGAAGTTTAAAAAGGGAAGAAAAAATATATGCAATTGAGGCGGGCACTATTTGTGACTGATGATTGGCGGGAACTTTTTACAGCAATGTGGTTTTTTGGGGGGATTTATTATTACAACAGGCGGTTTGTGACGTGAAGTAAAATATCACTTGTGCAACGCTCATTGTATTTGACTTCTCAATTGAATGACTAGAGCAAATTCCACTTACATCGATTTGGACATTCATGGCCTCCCATTGCTGTTCAACTGTTTTTTTCCTTGGCGGAAAGTACACTCCTTGAAGTTGTTTGAGTTTGGATTTACTATTTGACTTTAGTATTCTTGGTTTAAATGGAATTGGTGGCGTAGGTATTAGGGCGTCTAAAATATCACTCTGAAAACAGTAATTTAATTAAAATATCACTCTGAAAACAGTATTTTAATCAAAATATCACTCTGAAAACAGTAATTTAATTAAAATGTCACTCTGAAAACATTAATTTAATTAAAATGTCACCCTGAAAATAGTAATTTAATTAAAATATCACTCTTAAACAGTAATTTAATCATTTTTAAGTAACAGAAAAAAATTATGATTTCTAAAAACACTCATATTCATGAGCTATCTGGTGCCGTAAAACACCATCCACCTAAGCCTCAACTTGACTTTTTGTGCTTGAAAAGTATCTTGCATGCCTAAAGTATCCGAAGGCCAAAAATCTGAGCAAGCTTGACCAACCTTTTAGCTAGGCATTTTTCGTGGATGTCAAGCCTGGGATGTAGCTACCCTATGCTTATTCTCCACGCTAGTAGGGAGTTGAAACTTCTTCTCACGTCAAAAATAACGTAAAAAGAATTTTTCTCATCCTCCCCGCAGAGTCTACACAAAACTTGGTCCTGCTCATATTTTTTCAGATCGGAATGACCAGTAATCAGGCCAGTGGCCAGTGGCTCATCTGATATTTTTGCGACTGAGGGCCAAGATCACGATAGCTAGATCTCTAGATGGTCCCCGTAACATGGCCCTGCTATATCTTAGACCCGAGATGGTATTCCACCGCTTAAGATGTTTATCGAGTACCCTTCTGTCAAAGAAGTTCTTGTCCTCCGTCATACTTAATTCGATCACAGGTTTGGGTCCGATGAATGGTGTCTATTGCAGCTTGTCAACTAACAATATCGTTCAATTTGACAATTCTTAGAATTTTTTTATTAAAAAAGTCGACAAAAAGTTTAACGAAAAGATATTTTCAAATTGGATAAATATTTCCGACTTTTTTTTTTTCTTTCGGCTCGAATTTTTTCTTTTGATCAAATAGTTTAAATCATAAGTCGTCAAAAAATGACCACAGGTAAAGTAAGATTTTCCTAAAGTCAAACAGTGCCTCTAAAATTAAGGGAAAAGTTGTCTTTTCTTTCGTCTATTCTTTGATCGGTTTCGGAGATCCAATTGGGGAGAGGTTCGGATTTTGTTAATCATATAATCATCTATACATATTATTATAAATTAAAGTCACTTTTCGCGTCGGTCTGTGTGTCTGTATGTTCGCGATAAACTCAAAAATTACCGAACGGATTTTAATGCTGTATTTGCCAATCGACCAAGTGACTCCCGAGGAAGGTTTTAATGTAAAAAAAAAGTAACAAATGTCCGGACGTTTTTTAGTTACGCTCGATTTTCCGACCGATTTTTATTTTATTTTTTCTCCAAATTTTCCGAAATTATGGCAATATCTTGAGATTTGTCGCGACAACATATCAACTCAAATATCTTTATCCTTCATTTAGGACATATTTTGCAAAATTCTGGCTAGTCATTCCTGGGTTATGGGTTCGAATCTGGGATCGGGCACAATAAAATTTAGACAATACTCATTGTTTACCCAAAACGGTAAGAGATAAGAGATATAGAAAAATTGATGGGAATGACCCCTCCCCCCAAAAAAAACGATGAGACCCCAGAAAAATTATCATAGTTCAAAAATATACAACCGTTTTCGAGTTACGGCCAATTTTTCGATTTTTGTATGGGAAATCATAGAATACTATTAGAAAAGTTAAGAGGTATAGAACAATTGATGGGAATGGAACTCCCCCCCCCCAAACCAAAGACTGGGACTCCAGTGAAATTGTCAGTATTCAAAACTCTTCAACCGGCAGAGGTACTACCGATTTTTTTTATAAGGAATCATAGAATACTACTAGAAACAGTATGAGGTATAGAACAGTTGATAGGAATGGACCCCCCCCCAAACCAAAGACTGGGACCCCATATCAGTTTGTAGGGAGTATAAGGCTACGCTTCGCTCCGCCCAATGAAGAGTCAGATTTATTATCATTTTTTCTCTCATCTTCTCAAAACGAAGTTCGGGTGCTCAGCTAGTCCTGTATATAAAGATTAGGTAAAATTAAGATTAACACGTTCACTGCTGATATAAAAAAAGTATAGGTGTTTCAAACATTGTAACAAGTGCAGTTCTTTGGTCACTGGGATCAGCCTACATTATTTTTATTAAATTATAAAGGAACAAACTTACACTTTTTGAATAATTTTCATTCATTTTTCTTAATCTTGGACATTGATTGAGACCTTTGGAACATAATGACATGGTACTGTTGCTGAGAACTTCTCTATGGTGTAAGTTAGAAGAATGTGTGCATGTTTTTGACATAGGTCCAGTTTGTCTAAATAAAGAAAAAGTATATTTTTATAGCTGGCGTTCTGTAAACTGTAGAACTTACTCAGTTAAAATGCCCCCGGGTGCCCCAATGGGACCTTAATCAGATAATTCTATAATGAATGTCCATTTCATCAAAATGAGATAAGGCGTTCGAGAGTTATCGTGGTATGGAAAGACAAACAAAATAAAAATTGTGGTGTTAAATCCATAGACCTTCAAAAGGCAAATACCAGGAAAACAAAAAAAAAAGTTGTATTGTGTACAGCCTACAAGCCCGGCGAGAGGGGAGGGAAATGGGAGGACCCCCGTACATGCCTTTTCACATCAACTAAGTGAATTACCTACTTTTACTTTTATTACTGCCCATATGGTGATTTTAAATGAAAGGATAATAGAGGGGCCCGTAAATGTTTCTCCCCGGCCCGGATTTTCTGTCTACGGCCCTGACAGCCCATATAGAAAAATAATAATAATAACCGCAATTCGCCACGGACCGATGTGTTGGCTGATAGCCTGCTATAACTCAATCCTTGGTATCACCTAGTGGACAACGCTACGCCCACTTATTATAATCAATAATATTTTTGAAGGAGTCTACCCATTTTGTAGACCCTCCATCTACCCCTGGTGGCGATTGAAAGGGTGCAGGGTGCTCCTGCTATTTTTCGCCCCCATCCTCAATGCTTAATAGCTGGTTTACTAAAAATCTCTGAAAATATTTACTTACAAAGTTATTGTGTTCAAAGATTGTGTGGACATCGTTCTGTGTTTGGACTGAAGATTTTTATTTTTCAAATAATCTGGAAGTGATGTGTCCACAACATATTTGGCTCCAAAAAGTCGTCGATAATGATGACTCATATTGTTGTAAATGGTAGAAGGGGAATCTGAAATGTGGATATTTAAACATACACTCAGATCAAATCAGTACATACACTGAGATCAAATCCCAGAAAGTTTCATCAAACTACGTTAAGTACATACACGGAGATCAAATCCCAGGAAGTTTCATCAAACTACGTTAAGTACATACACTGAGATCAAATTCCAGAAAGTTTCATCAAACT
This sequence comes from Pachypsylla venusta, assembly GCA_012654025.1. Lineage (NCBI taxonomy): Eukaryota > Metazoa > Arthropoda > Insecta > Hemiptera > Aphalaridae > Pachypsylla > Pachypsylla venusta. Next base: position 742,275 of record CM022878.1, on the reverse strand, counting down.
ACGTTAAGTACACACACTGAGATCAAATCCAAGAAAGTTTCATCAAACTACGTTAAGTACATACACTGAGATCAAATCCCAGAAAGTTTCATCAAACTATATACACTGAGATCAAATCCCGGAAAATTTCATCAAACTACGTTAAGTATTAGGCTGTGACTGTTAGTAACGGCCATATGTAATTTGAATCCAAAATAAGCGGTATTTTTTTCATAATCGTCAATAATTTCCCGAACTTGCTATTTTGCTGTTTTGCGATTTTTATTCCAAATGATATCGATAATCTTGGAATGAAGAATGTTGCAGCACAGCTTGTCCCATGCAAATACCTGAATATCCTACAAAAAGAAACCCGCAAACAAATTGCTATTGATATGCAAAATGCTGACCAAAAACTCAACCAATATCATTGTACAAGCTTCCAATTCACCTGATTCTTGCTATTGATATGCAAAATGCTGACCAAAAACTCAACCAATATCATTGAACAAGCTTCCAATTCACCTGATTCTTGCTATTGATATGCAAAATGTTGACCAAAAACTAAACCAATATCATTGAACAAGCTTCCTATTCACCTGATTCTTGCTATTGATATGCAAAATGTTGACCAAAAACTCATCCAATATCATTGAACAAGCTTCCTATTCACCTGATTCTTGCTACTGATATGCAAAATGTTGACCAAAAACTCAACCAATATCATTGAACAAGCTTCCTATTAGCCTGATTCTTGCTATTGATATGCAAAATGTGGACCAAAAACTCAACTCACCTGATTCTTGCTATTGATATGCAAAATGTTGACCAAAAACTCAAACAATATCATTGAACAACCTTCTTACGTGGGCGATATCATTGAAACTTACCATCCGAACAGAGTTCTTGGCACAAACATAATACCTGAGGTAGAAAAAACTTACCCAGATCTACTAGCTCAGTTTCGCTCTGTCTGGTGTGAAATCTTACAAAACAACAAGGCCAGATTAGACCCCACAGAATGTGACCTTTGCCCATCATGACAACCTGAGACTCACGATGTACACCACTTATTCGAATGTCCAGCGATTCCAAATCCTACAAATCTAGACCCAACATCCCTTTGGACGAATCCCGTGGAAGTGACTATATTCCTTAACCTTGAAATGAAGTGACCAAGATGTAGACGCAAACGTTAACAACAACCTTGTTATTCAACTCATACGACCTCCTGTGATTATTTTCACTTCGAAAGATTTGAATTACCCCTCCGATGAAAGTCATGAGTCAGTAATGTCCATAAATGAAAAATCGCAGATTGAGCTGAGGCTAATCCCGAAAAGTTCCCAAGATTTGAATTACCCCTCCGATCAAAGTCATGAGTCAATAATGTCCATAAATGAAAAATCGCAGATTGAGCTGAGGGTAATCCCGAAAAGTTCCAAAGATTTGAATTTCCCCTCCGATGAAAGTCACGAGTCAGTAATGTCCATAAATGAAAAATCGCAGATTGAGCTGAGGGTAATCCCGAAAAGTTTCCAAGATTTGAATTACCCCTCCGATCAAAGTCACGAGTCAGTAATGTCCATAAATGAAAAATCGCAGATTGAGCTGAGGGTAATCCCGAAAAGTTCCCGAGATTTGAATTACCCCTCCGATGAAAGTCATGAGTAAATAATGTTCATAAATGAAAAATCGCAGATTCAGCTGAGGGTAATCCCGAAAAGTGTCTACAAGAAGTGTTTCGATAAGTCGATCACTCGTTGGCGCAAGTGCATTGCATCCAATGGAGAATACTTCGACTTTTGAAAATATGGAGGGTTGGACCAACACAACCCGTTTTACATACAGCACAGAAGAGAGTATAACCAGAATTTTCGACCCCATGAGTATAAAAGCTGAGAATTAGTATAAAAACTGACAACTTAGCAGGAACCAGTAACCCCTCCGATGAAAGGATTACGAGTTAATATCGGCCATAAAGTAAAATTGCAGATCGAGCAGAGCGTAAGTGTATTGCATCAGAACATTTCGAATACTTTGTTTTTCTTCACTATAATCAGGTACTTTATGTAAAAGCTGCTCACTTCCCAGGTACTTTGTTTTTCTTCATTATAATCAGGTACTTTATGTAACAGCTGCTCACTTACCAGGTACTTTGTTCTTCTTCATTATAATCAGGTACTTTATGTAAAAGCTGCTCACTTACCAGGTACTTTGTTCTTCTTCATTATAATCAGGTACTTTATGTTGCGCAATAAAATTAATTTAGATTTCAATTAGATATCTGAAAGAAAAAAACTCATTAGGTTAGTTTATCACAGATTTGCTTTGCTACTCTCACTTCACGTTATTTTGTCGGCACGATTGTGTTCTCACAGTTCATGATCATTATCAGTCTTCTCACTTGACGATGCAATGGGAACATCTCCATTTAATTACACATTCCACTGTCACAAAGAACAATTTTGTTGTGATTGCACATTCCACTGTCACATAAAACAATTTTGTTGTGATTGCACATTCCACTGTCACAAAGAACAATTTTGTTGTGATTGCACATTCAACTGTCACATAAATTTGTGTTAAAACTACATATAAAATTTCAAGTCTCTATCTTTAGCCGTTAAAAATAAAAAAATCCGTTCCGGGACTTTTCGAACATTCTGTATAAAGACATGAATTCTGCCCCCTGAAAGTCGATACCACGGAGTGTGTGGCCTACGACTTTTCTTATTTAATCGTCTGTTTGGCTGTTCGTTCCCCGATAACTGTTGAAACCCTTGCGCAATTTTGATGAAAACTTTTATGGACATTGGACATTGATTACGTTCATTAAATTTGGTAATTAGTTTTTGGGCCACTTAAGGCCCTCACAACGGCCTTTAATGGTATTTTTCCCGTAGGTATAACAGATTGCATACTTATACAATTAAATCTAAGGGGTGACAAAAACTTTATATATTTTTTTAAAAGCTAGGTCCGCACATTTTTTCGGATTTTGGCCTTCGCGTGGGTTCGCGCCCTCGTGATGCTGGTTTTTTTCTGGCCCAATCCAGGCTGGATGAGGTCAATGTGGGTAGCTGGTTTGCAAGTTTCTAGCAAATGGAGGGTGAAACCCCCGTCTTCAATGACCAATAGATATTAAANTTTAATACCTATTAATCAAACGAGTATTAATAGGCACAAAACATTTCAATAAAACTCTGGTTGCGAATTCTAATTTAAATCAATCTAATTTTAATACCTATTAATCAAACGAGTATTAATAGGCACAAAACATTTCAATAAAACTCTGTTTGCGAATTCTAATTTAAATCAATCTAATTTTAATACCTATTAATCAAACGAGTATTAATAGGCACATAACATTTCAATAAAACTCTGGTTGCGAATTCTAATTTAAACAAAATCATGTTAATTAAAAGTGAATAACATGTTAATTATAAGCGTTAAAAAATAATAACTTTTAAATAAATTAAATTTAATCAAAACACCAAAAACACTATTTATTTTAATTTATGAAGAAACTAGTTTCGAATTATTCGATTCATCATCAGTCTAGTCGAGTCTAAAGATGGAAGTTAAAGTAAACTAAATAGGTAGTGTTTTTGGTAAGTGTTTTGTTTAAATTTAATTTATTTAAAAGTTATTACCTATCTATTAATTAAACGAGTATTAATGGGCACAAAACATTTCAATAAAACTCATATTATACACGAAATAAAATCCAAACAAATAATGAATACAGTACCAAATATAAAATGAAATTCACAAAAGCTGTACAAATGTTCGTGTTCGGGAGAATGGTGTTGAAAAAGAACTAACAAATTACCCAAGTTGTTACCTCTACTCACACACACTTCTAATATTACGTACAATTGTAGAAAGGTGCCTTTTTCAAAATAAAGTCCTTGATTTTTATAACCCCTCTTATGTAAACTTTTGTTAGTAATAAATAAAGGAAGGAAAGAAAGAAAAAGGTCGATAAAAAAGTAATTACGTTATGAAACATTCAGTGTGTGACATAGAAATGGAAACACGCGATTTGTTGCATTGTGAAAGATAATCTACGGGGTGAAGTAACACGATTAGAGCGGAAGCCACCGATATGCCCCCCCCCCCCCCNTACATTTTTGTGTTCGTATTGACATGTACTTTAGGGTTTTAGGTGTTTGCCACTTGCGAATTACAGCAAATCCCGGAAAAACACAATTTACCGCCAATAATTTTTTAGCGTTTTTTTTTTAAATTTTTTCTGGGCAAACTAAAGGAGATAACGAAAAATGGACGAGAATTGACCCCTCCCCCCAAAACAGTATATAAGGACCCCATAAAAAATATAAAAATTTTAATTTTCCGGTTTTTGCCCGATATAAGGCCGATTCCACCACCAAAAAATTGGAATTGAGAAGTACCACTTCTGAACCAGCGAGAAAGTTGAAATTCGATATAAAGGTGTTCCGGAGTACAAAAAGTAATATCCTTGAGTAAAAGTTGAATTTTCTAATTTTAGATGAAAGAATAATAGAGGGGCCCATAAATTTTCCCCCCGCCCGGATTTTCTATCTACGGCCCCGTGTATTACCGTCATCATTAATTGACATCATAGACTATTCGATGGTGTACAAAGCTCCTCTGTTATAATCATTCTCATAAGGTGACATCGTCACAGGCTCCCTCAGCCAAACAGTTGGCTCCTACTGTATTCAAATAGTACCTACCACATTTTTTATTTTTTTTTTAAATATAAATTTGTGTTATTATGTCACAATTTTAGTGGGCATCATAGCATTACAATGTATTCTCAACAATCATTCCAATATCACTAAGCCTAATAAGCTACACTTTAACAATTTCCTTATAATGCTACCACTTGTCGCTATTAACATAGCTACTCATTTGTCCTCAGGAGGCTGAGTTACCCCCCAATCACAACCAGACCAAGTAGAAAATTTGAAAAAAATATTTATCAAATTTTCGACCCGTCCAGGAATCGAACCCGGGACCTCCTTGATGCAAACAAAGTGTGATGCACACTCTGCCACGGACACGTCTTCCTACCACGTTCTTGAAATGTTTGAGAAGGGAAAATATTTTTTAAACAAACTGCACTCTAAAAATTTATGAGGTCAAACTGTAATGTTTATTTTGAAATGTTGAAACGGAACAAATGAAAATAAAGGCCAAAGGTTATTTTTTTTTTTTTCGAACGCAAAAAGGCTGTTCGTGTTCAGTTTCATAAAAAATGCTCATGTTCAGAAAAGAACGATGAAACGGTCAATAGGAGTATGCGTCACCGAAAAGAATTAGAAAAACAATTTGGTTACCTAATATATATGCTATCACGATACAATACACGCGAATAATGTAAAACCCAGTTTGCTATTAGCCAGCGTCTATGGCATGTTGAATACAGCAGTTCCCAATAAATCACTGAAGTTAAGCAACGTCCAGCGAGGTTGTACCATGTGGGTGTCAACCTGGGTTTGCGCCCTCGTGATGCTGGCTATTTTTGCGGCCCAACCCAGGCTGGGCGAGGTCAATGTGGGTAGCTGGTTTTCAAGTTTCCAGCGAATGGAGGGTGAAACCCCCGTCTTGAATGACCAATAAATGTTAAAGAGACGTTAAGCCAAATAAAAAAAAAGAACTTTAGTCTCAAATAAATAAAAATCCATGCATTCATAGATATCTACATTATTTTACGTCTAGACGACATAATACATTACAAGTTGTAAATATTATACCAACCTTTGTATATTTTTTACTAGTAATAAAATACACTGATGTGTCGTGCATAATAAATTTCAATGAACATTCTATTGTTAAGGGAAATACCTGAGATAATTAATGATAAGTTAGGTGTGATATCAAAGGTACAGACTCGTACCTCGTACCATTTGAAATAAGTGGCGGCGCCAAGTGAGATATAAGACTGGAGTCTTAGGGTGGTTGTTCTATGAGAGCGACCACAAGTTCACGCTACTACGAACGATTGATCCAAATGAATGTGGGGTAATAGAATCTCTTCCACTGAAAGCATAAGATAAACGCCAAGAAAAACAAAACGAGCGTGTAATANCAAGCTCAAATCCCGCAACTATTTTTTTTTTTAAAAAAAAAACATAATCTTAGGTATTTTACTTTCCTTATCCTATAAAAAGGAAAGTATTGTAATGATGTCGAGTTTTCAATGCTTAAACACATTTTGGGGTCCCCAGAGCCCAAATCTCGAGTTTCACCCAACAAGGTATCTCAAGAACGGCAAGTGCTAGAGACTTGAAATTTTGTATGTATGTCAGTTTTATGCCATAAAGGGCAAAATAAGCTTTGCTAGAAATCGAATATACCGTTAGCGGTTTCCTGCTTAAAATGAGAACGGTAATAGAACTTTAAACTTGGTGCCACTTCATATGAATTTCATATAAGAAATTGAAAAATACAACTTAGGTTGAAGTGTAATTTATCAAGACGTGTAATATATATAATTGTATTTCCGCTTTGGGGACTTCAAAACGTGTTTTGGCATTGAAAAATCGACATAAAAAATTCCAGGCCATTACAATACTTCCTTCTTTTGTTATAAATGAGGATAGTCGTGTGATGTACACACTAGATTGTTGGTTGATATTAGACAAACTGAGGATGACATACCTATTGCCTTTGAGATCAGAAAAAAGATCAAGCAAATATGTGTTAATGTATACGACTTAGCAGTTAGCATGTATGAGGATATACCTACCTACTGAGAACTATGCGGGTTCACGCGGGATTTTAAATAATGCGGGTTCACGGGGGATTAAGCTCAAAACCCCGCATGCGGGATTGGAAGCTGTAATAGGTGCCAGTATTGGC
>CM022878.1:705018-730730 GCA_012654025.1 Pachypsylla venusta | reverse complement strand
AGGCAAAAAAAATTGACCTAGGTAGCTTAAAAAAAAGCCCAAATATTTACTACATATATGGAGGAAGAAACATTTCTCCAAAAAAGCCTATATTTTGGGCGCGATTGATTACATCACATAATAGGCAGAGGCGTAGGAACGGTAGGGCGAACCGCCCCGGATGCCAGTCCTATAGGGCTTTGCTACGCCTTTTATCTCTAGAAACATTCAATTATCGGGAAGGGGGGGTGTAAAGCCCTATATTTACACTTTGTTTACATTATCTCTCCGTGAGACTAGTTGGGTTCAACACCACGACGCTGTTATGGTACCTTACTTGTTTTGCCCCCCCCCAAGAATCCTGTGTATGCCCATGATATCTCCTATGACCTTTCAGATTATCCGCCACTGTTTTAAACCCTAACATATCATCTATTATTACTGTGATCACAATCATAACAATAGAATAGGTTTGTGTTTGATGATAGATGAATATTCAAATGCAAGCATCACAATATGATATGCATTCTAAAGTTTATGTTGGCATTGTTAGATAACAAGACACTGTCCAAACCTTTGAATACATATTAACAGGAAGGAATGTAAGATATCAGCTCTGTACAAAAATTGTTAGACACTTTTCGTAAAATTAGGGTCTTAACACCTCTTTGGAATGGCCGACATTATTTTTTTTTCCTCGATGGACCACTTTTTTTTATTTTTTTATTTATTACTTACTAAAATATTATTTTTTCTTATGCAATTGATGGTTTATATATATTTATGGTGTTTTGTAGTGTTTTCATTTGTTTGAAATGTTTTTATCACCACTTAAAAATCGATTTAAATTTTCAAAAAAATTTAAATTTACGCCATCAGGCTACCATCTTTGTTTACATTTTTATTAAAAATTCCAGTGCTGGGTTCGTAAAAAGATCTTTGCACTCTTCTCCGTGCGTTGATCATTTATTTTGATCTTTGAGTTGAAATATTTTTATTGTTTCATTTCGACGGTTGCAATCAAGAAGAACGTTTGGTTTAGCTAGCCAAATGATTATTATTAACGCTAGGTTGAAGGATCCGGCACTGTACATTCAAATTCACGACGCGAAAGCTAAGACCCTAATTCATTTCAAAAGTGTCTAGCGTTTTTAACTCATCCTTGTTATGTATGTTCTATGGTCCAAAAGGCTGCATCCTTAAGAGAACTCGTCCACAATAATAAAATTTCTGTGCGCTGCATTGGTGGGACTTGCTCAGATTCACAACTAGATTACCAATATTCCTAGTATGTTACATTTTGCCCTGTAAACGTTGATTAATCAACGGGCTAATTATTGGGCGGAGCGAAGCGTAGCCTTATACTCCCTACAAACTGCAAACTTTTGTTACCCTACTCCTCCGAAACTACTCAACCGATTTTTACCAAATTTTTTTCATCATATTCTGCATATACCCACGGATGCATATATCTATTTTCAGAACGATATCTTGAACCGTTTCCTATTTTTTGNCCCCCCCCCCCTTGGCAATGCTAGGGTTAATATTTTTTAACACTTATAATGAATTAACATGTTATTCAAAGATTTACTTTGGGTAAAACCCAAAAAATTCTATTTGGGGATTTTTTAATTGGGGAATAGAAATTTTGGCAACACTGTATTGAAATTTTTTATTTTTTATCACAGATAGTGGCTGACAAAAAGGATGCAAATTTGCAAATTGCAAAAGCAAGTAGGTATTTGAGGATTTGTGGGATCCATCAATATTTTTTGGACATTTGGAGTTTCTGAACCACTTTCAAATGTTTATTGCTGCTGTGGTACAGTTGCACTTATTGTTCTTGTCTCTGGTTAGATAAATTAGTAAGTATGTAATTTAGCTTTTTTTCCTCAACGTATCATTAACATCTACGGTCATTCAATACGGTTTTCGATTCGACAGGGAGATTTTACTCCCGATATAAACCGATTTCGTTTCTTCAAAAAAAGACGCCAGAAGAAGAACTACCTATGGTGACGGATGACGGTGAAAAAGTTAAGAGGCCCTTCTTAAAGTTGAAAAACTAATATCCTAGGAAAATAATTACAAAAAAGTAGACCTCTATTTAGTGCAAGCTTACAAACAATCTATGCACATCGCCCTCACCCAGTCTGGGTCGGAAATAGCTTCATCACGAGAATTCGAACCTATGTGATCAAACATAACTTTCTTCGAACTTGCTTAATTTTAGTGATCTTAAGAGAACTGGTGTATTCAACGTGCGATTGGTGCTTAGACTCCCCGTTGACCGATTATACGCCCCAGGCCTACCTGCTTACCATAAAAATTCCAGCCAAAGGCAGTCTAAATATTTTCAGTAATCTCTTATTTCGACCATTTTTCCAAACATGAATCTGGTAACTAAAGATGATAGCAAATGATTTTGAATCCTCATCGCTAGTTTGAGTTATATTTGGTTAGAAGTATTTTTTTGATAGTTCCGCCCCACTGCTTCTCGAGATACATCAATATTATTAATAGTCTTTTAATGAGCCAGAAATAGTTTAAATTCACTATCTTGACAGTGACTCCAAACTATTCTCCTTCTCATCATCCAACATCGCGCCCCCATGATGAAACGTATTTGGACACTGCTGTCGCTGCTCTAGAGTCTATAACTAGACTCGGCGGTTTTCAAACCCCTCGAGTTTCGTCTCCCATTTTACACCTCCAGCTAAAAACATTTTGTTTACACCCGTNCTTTTAATGTGCCAGAAATAGTTTAAATTCACTATCTTGACAGTGACTCCAAACTTTTCTCCATATCATCATCCAACATGATTAAACTTATTTGGACACTGCTGTCGCTGCTCTAGAATCTATAACTAGACTAATGTGTAGGACCGTAGAAAAATACAAGCTCGGCGGTTTTCAAACCCCTCGAGTTTCGTCTCCCATTTTACACCTCCAGCTAAAAACATTTTGTTTACACCCGTATACCGGGCACCTAAGAGAACTCTTCACACGCTCTCGTCAGGCCTGACAATGTGGTCTTATGTATGTTTGTCCCTAATGAATACTTACCAAGTGTGTAATGAGGAAGTCTCAGAAGAAAGTTGCTCTGATCCTTCAACTTATACACGTTTTTTATATATAAAAAAACTTCTTCTAAAAAGGAAATCGTAACACAAAAAAGTCTCCTTTAAATGTAGTTCATCAACTCTTGTAACTTTAATTTATTAATTTAATATTAAATTAATACTACTTGTTAAAAAAAAAATCTCATTGATCCAGAAAGCATGTCCAATTTTGTTCTGAAAAAAAAAAAAAAACACTAAATAAAATCTCTGATTACTGAATGTTATTTATTATAAGAAGAGGAAATTCTATTCAACACTAAACTGTAAAATTGAACGCAACTATTTTTTGCGTTTGTTTGTTGTTTCACAAAGTTTCCATGGGAACAGATTAATATTTTATCATGAATAATCCTCGTTTATTTTTTTCAGTTCATTGAAAAAAAAAACTGTGCTAATCTGACTTATGAGTTTTTATGTTACATTCCTAAAAAATTAGGTACCCCTCAAGAAAAATTAAAAATAGATATTTTATGTTTTAAAATTAGGTACGTAGTATCCAAAAATCGAATAAAAATATTTTTCCGCGACTCCTTCCCCCCACCCCACATACACCGCAATTTTTTATACTATTTTTGCATGCCATATTTAAAAAAAAAAAAAAAATGTTCTTCAAGCGTCGACCGATTTCGATGAAATTTGGTATACTGTCAATCACACATATTCATAGTTACAACATACCTTGAAACGTAAAATATCAAATTTTCAGGGGGGGGGGGGTATAAATTATAAATACTTTCCCTCAAATTTTGATAGTCTTATGTTTCAAGGTACTTATATGTGTACGTAGAAATCGAATAAAAAAAAGCCTGTATGGTTCTAATTATGCGCCGATACATTTCGTCCCGTCAGTCACATATCTAGGTAATGTAGGGCCCCATACTAAAATTTTCAAGCACCTAATTTATTTCAATTGAACTTTTCAGGTATTATTGTCTAAAAAACGTTTGAAACTGTTTTAGAAAGCATCAATAAAACATTGTTTTCTACACATCATGGAAGAAGAACAGGTAATTAACTTACAAATTGGATACTTGATACATACTAAAATGTAGATGCTTTTCCGGAGCTATGAGCTAAAGACCTCACTCACTCTAAATGGCTATTATTTGACCAAAAAATTACATAGTTAGTTCTATCAATGTCTAGAGACACAAAAACATTTAAAGAATAATTGTTGTGTTGAAAGTTGATCTCCCTTTATTCTATCAGTTATTTCATGAAAGAACACTCTCCTAAATGAGCGCAACGTAAATTGTGAGGTGTATAACTATCTTTTACCCCTTACACCTCGTCTAGATAGGGGGTGCTTGTTTTCTATACATTCGAACCAAAGAAAGAGAGTGTTTTGTTAGACAAGCCAATATCAGGTTTACATACGAGTGGTCCCAAAACTAATAGCTAATTCTATGAATATGACTAATAGCTAATGGATGTCCATACATACATTCATCAAAATTAGGTAAGGCGTTTGAGAGTTATTGTGGTGAAAAAAAGAGATTTAAAAAATGACCAAAATTTGAAATTTAAATCAAGTGTTTAGTTCGACAGCACATTGAGTACATGGGTGATTTTTATCATTAAAAAAAATGGCTTACAGCTCGTTTCCACTAGCTTAGAACGTTTATTTTCCGCGTGGCACATGTTTACAGTTTGGAGCGTTCCCATTACATCAGGTATAAAGCCTCCTTTCACTGCAAATCGAAAATTTAATCATGAACATATGATAACGAGGTGTTAACTTTAGAGTTTTTTTTTCTATTTTTTAAATGTAAAAAACTCTGCCAATGTGACACATGGGTATATTATTTTTTTGGCAAAAAATTGCCCCCCCCCAAAAAAAAAATTGAGGGGGGTTCTCGTGACGATTCCAAATCTGGGTCGTAATTAGACTCTAAATTTGACATACCTACTAAATTTGAAGTCTCTGGCTCTTACCATTCTCTTTTTAGACAGGAAATATGAAAACCACTTTAAAGCCGTAAAAACCGCCAGCGATATATTTGATTGAAGCCAAAAGTTTCGGAGCTAACTGAGACCCCAAATATAACATACATACAAAATCTCTAGCTCTTACCATTCTCCTTTTAGACAGCAATACTCAAAACNCCCTTTATTCTATCAGTTATTTCATGAAAGAACACTCTCCTAAATGAGCGCAACGTAAAGTGTATAACTATCTTTTACCCCTTACACCTCGTCCAGACAGGGGGTGCTTGTTTTCTATACATTCGAACCAAAGAGAGTGTTTTGTTAGACAAGCCAATATCAGGTTTACAAACGAGTGGTCCCAAAACTAATAGCTACTTCTATGAATATGACTAATAGCTAATGGATGTCCATACATACATTCATCAAAATTAGGTAAGGCGTTTGAGAGTTATTGTGGTAAAAAAAAGACATACAAGAAAATCGTGGTTTTAAAACTAGAACTCACTTCGTTCGGTCTAAATCATTAAAAAATGACCAAAATTTGAAATTTAAACCAAGTGTTTAGTTCGACAGCACATTAAGTACATGGGTGATTTTTATCATTTAAAAAAAATGGCTTACAGCTCGTTCCCACTAGCTTAGAACGTTTATTTCCGCGTGGCACATGCTTATAGTTTGGAGCCTTCCCATTACGAGAGGTATAAAGCCTCCTTTCACTGGAAAAATTTAATCCTGAACATATGATAATGAGGTGTTAACTTTAGAGTTTTTTTTTCTATTTTTTAAATGTAAAAAACTCTGCCAATGTGACACATGGGTTTATTATTTTTTTTGGCAAAAAATTACCCCACCCAAAAAAAAATTGAGGGGGGTTCTCGTGACGATTCCAAATCTGGGTCGTAATTAGACTCTAAATTTGACATACGTACTAAATTTGAAGTCTCTGGCTCTTACCATTCTCTTTTTAGACAGGAAATATGAAAACCGCTTTAAAGCGGTAAAAGCCGCCAGCGATATATTTGATTGAAGCCAAAAGATTCGGAGCTAACTGAGACCTCAAATATGACATGCATACAAAATTTCAAATCTCTAGCTCTTACCATTCTCCTTTTAGACAGCAATACTCAAAACCGCTAAGAAGCAGCAAAAATCGCCAAGGGTGTATTCGATTGCACCCAAAGTTTCGGGGCACAATTAGAACCCAGATGGGACCTATATACCAAATTTCATCCAAATCGGTCAACGCTAAGTGGCAAAAGTGCCCATCACAGCGGACGGCGCACAAACAGATTTTTTTTTTTATTCGATTTTTGGATTCTACGTACGCTTGAAAAGTATAATATCAAATTTTGAGGGGGGGTATTTTTTTTTATTTTAATTTCATTTTTTTTTTCGTGATGATTCCAAAGGTTCATTATTGAAAATAATAAACCAAAATGAGGATGCTGACGATTTGATCGATGTACAGTTTGGGCGAAACTACAACAAGAGTTCACCCTTAATAATAACGCTTTTATCATTTCAGTATGACGAGGAAGAGCAAGAGACTCCTGTAAATTTATACAGTGGAAGGAAGAGAGTGTTCTCCAAGGAACTTAGATGTATGATGTATGGTTTTGGGGACGACAGAAATCCTTATACTGAAAGTGTGGACATTTTGGAGGATGCTGTCATGGAATTTCTTGTGGATACGGTAGGTGAACAACTTATGAAATTGGCGGCACCGGCCGCAATTCGAAGTTGCATTTTTTCAATAGAAAGTTATATTGTGTGATATTTTTGTGGAAAGTTTAAACAGAAAAAACATTTTGGTTTATTATTTTCAATAATGAACCTTTGGAATCGTCACGAAAAAAAAAAAAAAAANATATACGTTTCAAGGTAATGTATTTCAAATTTAGGGTCTAATTATGCCCCAGATTTGGAATCGTCACGAGACCCCCCTCAATTTTTTTTGGGGGGGGGGCAAAAAAGGTTTATTATTTTTTGCCAGAAAAATAGTAAACCCATGTGTCACATTGACAGAGTTTTTTAAAAAAAAAATTCAACAATTTAAAATTTACGGCGTGGAATCTAAAGGATATCCAAAATGAAAATGGACCTTTGCCGGCCTCACTTTCATTATATTTACCACACGTAAGAGACCATATCTCTAAGAGACCTGTTGAAACATGATACTCAAAATTTAAAAAACAACTGCACGGAACCGTTTAATGGAGAGCTCATCTTTCTTTTGGCCGGTCTTTTATTCTAGTTGTACACTTGGTTACATATCTATTTAATATTTTCCGATCTAGAGGTCCTTCTTTTCATTATTTAATAAAAAAAGGCTGATGTGAACATCACAAGACATTTCTTCTATAAAGAGAATTCAAGTATTGCAATGTACTGAAATTTTCAATGTTAATTTTTCATTACCAAAATATGTTTTGAGGTCCCCAGATCTCAAATCTTGAGTTTCAGCCATTGGTTCGAGTGTGTATATTTCAAGAACTAGAGAATATATAAACAGTAGTTTCAATTTTAACCTCAAGTTTCGTGTCCTGTCCCAGTATATCATTGACATACATACCAAAATCTACCTCCTGCCGTTTTCTTTTTAGACATGGTTCGTAAAAATTGACAAAAAACGACTCAACCGCCTAAAATAGACTCGAATTCAACCAAAAGTTTCGGGTTGTGTCTTGAGTTTCAGCCATTGGTTCGCGTGTGTATATTTCAAGAACTAGAGGATATATAAACAGTAGTTTCAATTTTAACCTCAAGTTTCGTGTCCTGTCCCAGTATATCATTGACATACATACCAAAATCTACCTCCTGCCGTTTTCTTTTTAGACATGGTTCGTAAAAATTGACAAAAAACGACTCAACCGCCTAAAATAGACTCGAATTCAACCAAAAGTTTCGGGTTGTGTCTTGAGTTTCAGCCATTGGTTCGCGTGTGTATATTTCAAGAACTAGAGGATATATAAACAGTAGTTTCAATTTTAACCTCAAGTTTCGTGTCCTGTCCCAGTATATCATTGACATACATACCAAAATCTACCTCCTGCCGTTTTCTTTTTAGACATGGTTCGTAAAAATTGACAAAAAACGACTCAACCGCCTAAAATAGACTCGAATTCAACCAAAAGTTTCGGGTTGTGTCTTGAGTTTCAGCCATTGGTTCGCGTGTGTATATTTCAAGAACTAGAGGATATATAAACAGTAGTTTCAATTTTAACCTCAAGTTTCGTGTCCTGTCCCAGTATATCATTGACATACATACCAAAATCTACCTCCTGCCGTTTTCTTTTTAGACATGGTTCGTAAAAATTGACAAAAAACGACTCAACCGCCTAAAATAGACTCGAATTCAACCAAAAGTTTCGGGTTGTGTCTTGAGTTTCAGCCATTGGTTCGCGTGTGTATATTTCAAGAACTAGAGGATATATAAACAGTAGTTTCAATTTTAACCTCAAGTTTCGTGTCCTGTCCCAGTATATCATTGACATACATACCAAAATCTACCTCCTGCCGTTTTCTTTTTAGACATGGTTCGTAAAAATTGACAAAAAACGACTCAACCGCCTAAAATAGACTCGAATTCAACCAAAAGTTTCGGGTTGTGTCTTGAGTTTCAGCCATTGGTTCGCGTGTGTATATTTCAAGAACTAGAGGATATATAAACAGTAGTTTCAATTTTAACCTCAAGTTTCGTGTCCTGTCCCAGTATATCATTGACATACATACCAAAATCTACCTCCTGCCGTTTTCTTTTTAGACATGGTTCGTAAAAATTGACAAAAAACGACTCAACCGCCTAAAATAGACTCGAATTCAACCAAAAGTTTCGGGTTGTGTCTTGAGTTTCAGCCATTGGTTCGCGTGTGTATATTTCAAGAACTAGAGGATATATAAACAGTAGTTTCAATTTTAACCTCAAGTTTCGTGTCCTGTCCCAGTATATCATTGACATACATACCAAAATCTACCTCCTGCCGTTTTCTTTTTAGACATGGTTCGTAAAAATTGACAAAAAACGACTCAACCGCCTAAAATAGACTCGAATTCAACCAAANATGCGCATGAACTCAGAGGGGGGGGGTCCGTTTTTGTGCGCCATTGTATTTACGGTATGGTTATTTAAATAAAACCTGATGAAATGAAATGTCTTACTTTCATATCTTGGTGACGAACTCGTAGAGGTTTATTGATAACGGAAGTTTTTTGTGCCCAGAATAAAAACTATTTTGACTAGGTATTAGAGGTTTTCGTGTAAAGACAGTTTCTTGGTATCTAAATTTCGTATACAAAGCGAAAGATAATGTTGCATGTACTTATTCAATCATTCAAGACAAACAATTCGTATGTATTTAAAAGTAAATTGCATTTATAATATAATATATATTTCAGATGTATTTTGAGTAACATATTGCATTTTTATTTCTGTTTATTTTAAAATAAAAAAATGGAAGGGTTTAGCGATCCGACGGAGGGGAAGTCTGCTAGTCTATATAGAGAATGTAACATACCTGGAGCCACAACTTTCATGGTTTAAATGAGGGGGCTGGGGGTGTATTCTCTTAATCCAAACATTTGCGAACCACTCATGTAATTCGAGAATTGATTGGATTTTTTAAATGCAATATAAAAAAAAAATATTTTGCGAATTCAAAGTTTACACATTTTGAAACTATCTTCAGTTTTTCAAATGGAAACACCATTTTTTATTTCATTTTTGAAACTGTAGTGAAAAAAATTATTATTGAAATAAGGCCAAGTTCCTCCCACTCTTCCAAAAAATTCTCTTCCTATGAAAGTAGTGATATCTATTATTGTTGCTGCAGTATATCCAGCACTTAAGTTTGTTATTGCATTTTCTTCTGTCTCAATTCTCTTAAAGTAATACCGACTTTACACTTGGTCAGTTTTTTCTAAGGGAATTCGTAAAATACTACGTTTTACAACTAGCCAAGTGTAAAGTCGGTATTACTTTAAGAGAATTGAGACAGAAGAAAATGCAATAATAAATTTAAGTGCCGGATATACAGCAGCAACAATAAACATGGCCACAATAACAGATATCACTACTTTCATAGGCGGAATTTTTTGGAAGAGTGGGAGGAACTTAGCCTTTTTTCAATGATATTTTTTTGTGTGATATCAATACTTTTTGTAAAGATTACTGTATGTAACTGATTATTTGACCTTTTTTTCTTTATTTTTTCTTCTTCTTTTCGATTACACAACATGTCGGAAACCAGGAATTTTCTGTGTAAACCGGACCCAAATGTCCAATAAAATCTAACACTAAAGTATTAATAAAGTAATATGCACTACAAAGCAAGTAAAAACACAAATATTTATTCTCCTTCCCTGAAGTTATAGCACTGAGAGTTAACGAATTTCAATTTTGACATTTGTTATTTCAATTTTGACATTTGGTTTAATTGAATTTAGGTCTCTCTACCTTCATCCAAGATTTCATCGTTTTAGCAGTAGAAACTAGATTTCGTGCAATTTTCTTCCCTGGAGCGGAACCGTTTTGGAGCAACGGGAGCGAAAGAGTTCAAATATAAATTACAAGTGAGTGTGTTCTTCTTTTTTTTATATATATAGATTTATAGATATAGATTTCGTGCTAAATTGCATGTAAATATCTAACTTTATGCAAGAAATTAGTGTTTTATCAGTTAAAACTACATTAAAATCAGTTGTAATGCCTTCCCTAAAGCGACACCGTTTTGTAGTACTTAGAGTTAAAAAGTTTAATTTTTCGGATTTTTCCCTTTACTTGGATGCCAATTGCTAACTTCATGCAAAATTTCAGCGCTCTAGGTAGACAGGAAGTGCCTGAAACTTTTGATGATGAGTGAATCAGTCAATATGTTAGTCAGTCAGTGAGTATCCAAAAGTGCAAATTTTGAAATTACCTTTCTCCTGTCCGGGTTAGCATTACCTTTTGAAGTTTATCCTGTAGTAGTGTACTACACTACGAAATGTATGTTCAAAATTTCAATGACCTATCCCCTGTAGAACCGGATATCTGACGGTGTGAAAAACCTGGTGAATTGCTTCGTTTAAAGATACTCAGGTGTTTTCCGGAACTTGGCCTGGCCCACTGCCGTGCGCTCAGATTTTCATTTTAATAAATATTCATGTTTTTCGTGTTGAAATTTTGGGAAATTCTTATTTTGTTCTGCTCATAAAAAACACATAAGTTAGTGTGACAAATCAAATCACATAATCACAAAAAAAAACCATTTACTCAGAAATATTCAGCAAAAAATTTTGATTTCATTTGATGTTTCACACTAGGTAACGTATGTCTTCTATGTCAAATCATCACACAAAACATAGTGTGAATATTTATTTAAACAATAGAATTCGGGTCTCCGAGTTCCAGTTTTACAGTCTGATGCCCTCTTTACCACACCAAAGCCTCAATATTACCATTTAATATTTTGAACAGCATTTTTTGACGATAAAATGACATCGTTAATTCCAACTCCATGATAAGAAGAACCCGTCAAATATAAAGGTAGTTGATGTTTCTTGATATACTCATTAATATTTCTTACTCTTTGAGAATGTCCTAAACTATACTGCGGAATACATTCTTTAAGCACATCAACATTGGACACTTGGGCTATTTGAGGTACATGTAAAATCTCATGAACATATTTATTAGCAATATCTAAAATATCATTCTTAGTTGAACCCTTAAAATATTTATCAAACCAAGCTCCACCCATCATTACAGTTAAAACAGTCCAATCATTTTGTTTAAAACAACAAGAATCAAATATGACACCAAGAATTGGTAAATTTTCTTTAGGAGGTACAAGAAATCCGAAAGCATTTTCTTTAAGAGTTATATTTTCATATGCTAAATTGACAACAGCTACATTTACATGTTCAATATTTGAGAGATCTTCCGCAAGTTTCGGATGTTGTTCCTGTAGAAGAATTCCTAATTTTGGTGCTGGTAGAGAGCTTATAAGATGTCTAGCTTCGATAATTTGTCCATTATTTAGTGATAATTTTGCATTGTTTTTATCAAAATGAATGGCAATACATGTAGTATTGTATTTAATGTCAACATCGGCTTTAATTTTATCATTTAATGCATCTACAATAGTTTGTAGACCTCCTTCTACAGACCAAACACTCCATTTTTCTTGACGGGCGCGTTTGTACAAATCACTTGGTTCAATTGTGTCGTCCTTTTTAGCACCAAAACTATCTTTAAGAATTCCTTTTAGTACACTACCATGTTTCTGTTCCACTTCGAATAGTTTCCCCATTAGAAAGTTTACACTTATATTTTTCGCATCGCCAGCACAAATTCCACAAATCATAGAACTAATAGCATAATCGGCTATTTCTTTACCAAATCTTCGACTTGTAAAATCATAAATACTTTCATCTTGTTTACGAATAGATTTTGTTTTTAAATCATGAACTAATGAATAAATTAAAGGTTTAGAAAATGGTGATTGTGTTTTAAAAAGTGACCAAATACTTGATGGTAGTTTATGCAATTTTTTATTCACATAAATTAATCTATTTTTAGCTGTAGGATGATTTGAATTTATAGGTCGAATTTGTTTTGATAATCCTAAATCTTCAACTAATTTTAATGTATTGGCACCGGGTTTTCCTTTGGGGCGAATTGTTCTAGGACCTTGTTCAAATATTAGTCCTTCAGGTGTTTGTATTGATTTGACCCAACCACCAAGTCGTTTGCTAGACTCGATGAGAGTTATAGGACCAGATTTTTGTTTCAATGAATAATATGCCGCAGACAAACCACTAATGCCACCTCCTAATATTACAGACATTATCTGAAATCAGAATTATAGTATATTTCGGTTACTTTGTTGGTCCATATACAAGGTGTCTTAAGAGAACTACTTATCCCGTGCTCACTTTCAAACGCATTAAGATATCGCCTTTCCAAGGAATTGCGGCTTTAGATTCTTTAAGATTTAAAGTATGAATAATAAAAAGCAATGAATTCCCAAACCAAACTTTTAATATTCAAATTTTGCTTTGCGGTTTTTTTTTTATTGCCCATATGTGTAAAACTTATCAAAAGTGAAGTACCCCATTGAAACGTACTCCATTGAAACGTATTGCAATTATAACTGTGACTTTTATTTAGATCAACGGAGTACCTTCCCATTATTAAAATAAAACTGGTTGCAGGTCTCCATTGGATCGTATTGCAATTATAACTGTGACTTTTATTTAGATCAAAGGAGTACCTTCCCATTATTAAAATAAAACTGGTTGCAGGTCTCCATTGAAACGTATTGCAATTATAACTGTGACTTTTATTTAGATCAAAGGAGTACCTTCCCATTATTAAAATAAAACTGGTTGCCGGTCTCCATTGAAACGTATTGCAACTGTGACTTTTATTTAGATCAAAGAAGTACCTTCCCATTATTAAAATAAAACTGGTTGCAGGTCTGCATTGAAACGTATTGCAATTATAACTGTAACTTTTATTTAGATCAAAGGAGTACCTTCCCATTATTAAAATAAAACTGGTTGCAGCTCTCCATTGAAACGTATTGGAATTATAACCCTGACTTTTATTTAGATCAACTGTGATCGGTGTCTAAATCTGCAATAATGTTTTTTTTTTTTGCTTGATGTAACTCAGTTTTTTTCAGTCCGAGACTATATTCATATTTTTAAATTATACCAAAGGGATTACTGATATCAATAAAGCCTGAAAATTAAGAAGTGATGTCAAAGAGGTTTGTCTTTCATTATTTATTTTTTTCCCCCACAAATTACTCATCCAACTCAAGACGTGAGGTAGGTAACTAGTTCTTGAATAAATATAAACTAATTAGAATATTTGTTGCCATTATTTCTGTATTTATATAAAAGAAAGCCAGTTTACATACTGAGCGACCCATATAATTAACGTAACTCTACGATCAATATACCTAGAAACTTGAAATTTTCAAAACATCCTTTGAATATGTAGGTAGATTTATACAAGGAGGGAAAAATTAGAGAAATTCCAATAGGAAGAAAGTTATAGCAAAAAATAATAATACGGGAGCAGACAGATACTATTTTTTTTTTTTCTGAGCAACTAACCTAACTTAAAATATGATGAATTGAAAGTAGAAGGTTAATTTTCACGATTAAATGGTGGAAAATACGAGAAAACTCACTTTTAAACGATTAATTCACAATTTTATTTCTTGACAATCGACGAAACTTTGGAGAAATCAAATGTTTATTCAAATTTTTTTTTTAATATGCAGAATTTTTTTTTTTTTTTTCATTTTTGTTTATTTAACAGGTTAGGTAACATGAAAAAAAAAATCACTACGATTTATTTTAGTTTTTTCCGAATGGTGAAAGAGTTTTTACGGAGCGACTTTATGAGAAGAACAAGTTTAATCAAGGCATGGGCGATCAAAACGTTTCCTAACCTTTCTGGGGGGGGGGGGGGTTCATCTTAACGCTTATATTGATAAAATAAACAAACTTGCACTGGACTTTTTTCATATTGGTACAACTATGTCTGCTTCAGTTCAATATATTCAAATAGTTCAATAAATACGGAAGAAAAAGTTTTTTTTTTCAAAATAAATTAAAACTAAAGTGAATTAATTAATCTCCCACCCCCAAAACGTTTAAAAAGACTTTTTAAATTATATTAAATCACATTTTAAGTTTGTAACTTGCTCCAAAAAAAATAAAAAAAAATAATAGTATCTGTCTGGTACCAAGTCTTTTAGTGCTACAATGGTATCACAGATCATTATTGTGAATGCATTTTTTACATGCTCGTGACGATAACGTAGGACATTTCACAGTTTATACGTCGATTACTTTATCAATTATCATTTTTAGACAGATTCTTATCTTACGGAATGGCCATGCCTCTAAGGCCGGCCATACACGCACCGATAAGTCTGTGCAGACTTGTCTGTACAGACTTATCTGCGCAGAAAAATCTGTCATGTATAGCAGGATCTGCACAGATTTTGTCTCCGATTTTCAGAAAAACTCTGTGCAGATCCTGCCATACACGACAGACTTGTCTGCACAGACTTATCGGTGCGTGTATGGCCGTCCTACAGCGCTAAGTGAAGCATACGAAGTCTGATAGTTTAAATTAATTTCATTTTTTGTTAAATTACTGTACGACCTTTATTATTATAGAAAAACATGACATTTCATGGCTGAACTTTGGCTCTGTTTAATAAAATACTTATATTACAGTTCCTATAACACAAGTCAAACATCTTTCATCAATATGATGAAAGATGTTTGATGAAAGTATTGTAGCTACTTAAACTAATTACTCATGTTGTAAAATAACATATACCATGATAAAAGAAAAAAATCATAAATCTTACACCGCTCATCCGATTTTAATGCAATTTTCTTGTGAGGTTAGATCCTCTCAATGTACCCTATCAAATTAAGATAATCGATACAAGAGTTATGTTGACGCAAGAATATAACTACAAGGAACCAAATTGGTTCCTTGATGTCTGGAGCGCATATTTTGGGTGGTTATTTTCAATTTTAAGAACTTCTTTCAACCTCCGCATGAATTGAAAGCTTCTCTACCTTTGATAGATCGAATGCAATAAATAAAATTCAAAGAACATACTCCTTCATGAAGCATATAAAATGTAACACCAAATTTTCTATGGACAAAAACGATTTTACTAAACAGAATCCGAAAAATATCTTATCTTGCAATTGAAAAGTTTGTCATCAGTCTAAATTATCATAAAATTTAAAAAAAAATCTTCGCAATAATTAATAAACATTGTAACACTGATAGTTATCAAAACCGCCATAGGCTCGAACGTTTTACAGTACAAAAGTCCTTAATGACATAAACTGATCTATAAAAGATTTTGAAAAAAAGAAGAAAATTTTGAGTACCTATCTAAGCAAAGTAGAGTACTTTGGGTGAATATTAACTTTTTAATAAATTAAATTAAATCAAAACACTTACCAAAAACACTATTTATAATTATTTATGAAGAAACTAGTTTCGAATCATTCGATTCATCATCAGTCGAGTCTAAAGTAGACTGGACTAGACTGATGATGAATCGAATGATTCGATTAGTTTCTTTATAAATAATTATAAATAGTGTTTTTGTAAGTGTTTTGTAATCATTTATTTAAAAAGTTAATATTTTTGAACACTTATAATCTTATTCAAAGATTTAGAGAAGAAGTGGAGGGGAATGGGTAAACAATATTTGGAAATAAAACAAAATAATTTGGTTAAATTGGGATACTATTTCAAGTAAAACCAAATTAAGACGATAAAAAATATATCTTCACTTTAATATAAAATATAGAAGTACGAGGGCGATTCCAAATATTCGTGGCCCGACAAACAAAGGGTTAATTGTCTTTCACCGTCTCATGATAAAACGAGGTAAAATCATCAGACCAGTTTGACAAGTTCAATTTTGACCGGTCATCTTTGTTTAGGTTTCGAGTGCATTTTTAATATGTGTTCGACTCCTCCATGACAACGGCCCTGACATTGCAATGGCTGCTGTGCAAGAATGTGGCTTTACAGAGATCTCACCCCTCCTACATTCCGAAACTGGCCCCCAGCGACCATTATCTTTTTTGAAAACTGAAATCTGAGCTGCGTGGAAAATATTGGTAGTGATGAAGAAATCAAGTCGGCTTTTATAGAGTATTTTGACAATAAAGATGCTAAACACTTTATAACGGTCATAGAGATGTTACCTATTTGTATTCTATTTGCCTTATTAACAAAATAAAAGTTGCGAATGTAGAGTCTTCGCATGTCTTTTGTATGTAGGCTTAAATATAAACCGTATTTATTGATTATTGGTGTACCTCTCTCGTAACGCCTCGTAATTTTTACAATCTACTTTGGATACTGAGGGCTTAATTCTTTTAAGAGCTGTATCAAAATGTCTATAATAAATCTTGATTTCTTCGGTATCATCAACAGGAGTTTCTTTTTCAGCGTTAACTACTTCCAATATGGCTTGTTCTCTAGCTTCTTTAACGAGTTGTTCCAAGTCAGCACCCGAGTATCCTTGACATCTTTCATCAGCTGCGATCTTTTCAAATTGGACATCTTCAGACATAATTGGATCTTTGCCTTGTTTTGTAAGAGCCAAAAGTATTTCTTTCCTGTCAAGTTCATTAGGTAGATTTACAAATAAGATTCGATCAAACCTACCCGGTCTCATGACTGCAGGATCAATAATGTCGGGCCTATTTGTAGCTGCCATAAGAAATACGCCTCCACGACCTTCAAATCCATCCATTTCTGTGAGAAGTTGATTGACTATTCTCATACTAGAATTATTATCACTCATTCCTGATCTCTTAGGACAGAGAGCATCTATCTCATCAAAGAATATGACGCATGGTGAAGAATTACGGGCACGTTGAAACACTTGCCTCACAGCACGCTCACTTTCACCTAAATACATATTCAGTAGTTCAGGACCTTTTACTGATATGAAATTGATACCAGCTTCATTTGCAACTGCTTTAGCGAGAAGAGTTTTTCCACATCCTGGAGGACCGCATAACAGAACTCCTGAAGGAGTAGATTTCCCAAACAATTTTGGATACTTAACTGGGAACATGATTGACATTTGCAATTGATGGCGAATATCTTTTAAAGAACCAACGTCTTCCCACGTCACATTGGGAACAGTGGCAAATCCTTCACGTTTAGATGAGGGTTGAACTATTTTCAGAGCAGTTTCAAAATCTTCTTTTGTAACAAAAATTTGAGATAAGAGCTCTTCCGATATCTCTGTACTATCGTTGTACCATATGAGAAGAGATTTTAATTCAAGATCGTTGATGTGTAGCTCATCTGAGCAAACCTCGACTTCTGACTCGGATGAATTTTTCAAAGTGGTCATTTTTAACGACACTCGACTAATGGCTGATAAAGCGGCTTCTCTCATGAGAGCTTTCAGATCAGCACCTACGTATCCCGGTGTTTTTTCTGCTAAACTTTGTAAAGAGATATCAGCTGACAGTTTCCTGTTTTGTGTCATAACTTTCAACATTTCTAATCGATTATCTCTGTCAGGTATACCCAAACAAACTTCTCTTTCAAATCTTCCAGCTCTTCTTAGAGCAGGATCTATACTATCTGGCCTGTTAGTTGCGCCTATGATCAAAACTTGCTTCCCGCGATCATCATATTCTAAACTGTCAAGACATGTTAAAAGTTGTGCTACTATACGCCTTTCCATATCTTTTGAAGCAGATTCTCTATCTGGAGAAATAGCATCAACCTCATCAAAAAATATAATGCAAGGGGCTAAGGAAACAGCTTGATCAAAAAGGTCTCGTATTCTTTCTTCTGATTGCCCAGATATACCACCAATAATTTCAGGACCAGCAACTTTTAAAAGAGGAACTTTAAGTTCACCTGCTAAAGCATGTGCTAATAGAGTTTTTCCAGAGCCTGGTGGTCCATGTAATAAGAAACCACGAGGAGGAGGCTCTCCAATGGTGTTGTACAACTCGAGATGTTTCATGTGAAACGACAATTTAACAACCTCTTTCAAAACTTTTTCATTGCCTCCAATATCTTTAAACGACAATTTTGCCTCGGTTGGAATAATTTCTCTTCTTTTCTTTTTAGCTGTTAGAGATACATTGTTATCAGAACTAAGAGGACGTTTTGAAGAATTTTTGGGGGTTTCACAACCCTCTTGCCTATTGTTTGTTATGAAGCAGACATTTTGCGATTTTTTAGCATCTAACGGCACAAGCTTTTCTTCTATAATTTTAATATTTGGTTGGTCTTTATCATCTTTGTTATCAACAAACATACTGGCTACATTAACAGTGCCATTTAATTTTGATATTTCTTCTCCAATAAGTTCATTATTATTTGGTAGAATTTTTTCCTCTATGATTTTTACAGGCTCGTTATCTTCAACTTTATCAGTTTTATTTTCATCGTCTGTTTTAAGTTTTTTTGTGTTATTTTCTTCGTTGTCAGACGTATCACTACTAATATCAATAAAATCTCCTGTTTTGGATTCTTCTTTTGATGAGTCCTTCTTATTATTTTTGGAATATAAATCAGAAATTGAATTGTTGGCCCTATTGCTGTTAACCTCTTCAGGTTGTGGTCCATTATATAATTCACTGTCGGAATCTTCGACTTCAATTTCATCGGGTAAATGAGAACTTATTTCTGAATAAATTTGAGCGACCATCATTTTTAAAGCATGTCTCTTACGTCGTCCATATTCAAAAAATTTATTTCTCAAGTGGTCTGTAATATCGTCAACAGTAAGACGAGGGTCAGCTTTATTTTCCATATACTGAACCATACGATTCTCGAGCATTCGATCATAAGGTATCCTACTGTTTCTCTTGATAACTCGATATCCGTCCATTTTTGATTTTCTAATATCACCTGTTGAGAAAAATTAGCATACATATAACTATGTCAAAAAATTACATAATAACCATTAGAAATTACAAGGCAAGTCTTGATTAATATTTTCTAATATATTAGTACGCTCCAACTGGTCCTTCAGGTGGGTTTATAAAGCCATTCCTGCGAAGGAATGGCTTGCTCCTTTGATTATTTTATTATGGTCCACTTCATGGTTCTAAAAAAAACAGTCATAACTTAGGCCGGATTTTTATCGTCCTTGCCTAAATCCCCGGTTAAGACATACCAGTTAATTTTTTTTTTTTTTCTGAGCAACTAACCTAACTTAAAATATGATTAATTGAAAGTAGAAGGTTAATTTTCACGATTAAATGGTGGGAAGTACGAGAAAACTCACTTTTAATTCACAATTTTATTGCTTGAAAATCGACGAAACTTTGAAAAAATCAAATGTTTATTCGGATTTTTTAAAGTATGCAGATTTTTTTTTTTTTTTTAAACAGTTTAGATAACATGAAATAAAAAAATCACTACGATTTATTTTAGTTTTTTTCCNTTTCATAATGAATTAAAATTAAAGTGAATTAATTAATTTTCCACCCCTAAAACGTTTAAAAAGACTTTTTAAATTATATTAAACCACACTTTAAGTTTGTAACTTGCTCCAAAAAAAATTAATAGTATCCGCCTGGAACATAACACGGAATTAGCCCTATGCGGATTAATCTTAGACTAACTAAATAAGAAAACCGCAGAGTACGTGAATGAGACAACCCCGATCTCACAACTAAAAGAAAATATAATTCTATCAGTCAACCAAAAGAAAATATAATTCTACCCGGGATTCCAACCTATCAATTTGAAGGAGATCCGGTCCTATCAATTTATTATTATCCACAGGGTTGTATCCAGAAGAGAAATTTGCGGAGGTGGCGACTTTCCCAATTTTTTGAAGTTGCAGCAAGAAGGAAAGGTACATACCCCCTTCGTGGATCTGCAACTGGTTTGGACAAACACATCCTTTGACATTACCTGATTGTGTGAGTTGAACGGTTCTATATAATTTTTCAGAAGAATATCCGGTGCGAGTATTTGGTCAGCTCTTGTGATTGGACCAAGACGGCGTTATAACACTGATGAATAAAAGACACTTGATCAGTCTAATCACTGCTAATCAATAAATAAAATTGATAATAATGTAGACTTATAAAATAAAATAAATAATTATAATTTCGATTTATAATATTCAATCGTTATGAGACTTGAGAAGTTAAAGCCAAATCTATAATCTATCAGCTTCAACTAACACATGTTTGTGTAAATATTTTATTAAATGTGAAGCTAGCAAAGAATCTTTTTTTGCAGTTCAGGATCCCGACGAATGAGCACAAGTACGCGATTTTTAAACGAATCTTTAAAACGTGAACACAGAAATAACTTTTTCTAAGCATGACTCCGAGGAGAGATTCAGGATGAAAAAAGTCCCACATTATTCAAAATTCCCCGTATTGTATGGTTAACATCGAAATATCCCTTTCAGCTTCCTTGAATGAATGATACATCATTTACAATCAAGGAAAAATAGCTGATTTTGTTTCAGGAACTGCTAGACTTTTCAAAGTTTTTCTTGACCAAGTGGTAAACCCAGTACTCACATCTTAACTTTAAGGACATAGGGTCAGTTCTTGGCTAAATTACTTTTCGTCTGTCCAAGCGAGGAATGGTAGTTTCAATATGACCATTTTTCTTTTATTTGTCTTTTTGTACCACAATAACTGTCGAACGCATTAACAAATTTTCATAAAATTCAGTAAGGACAGTCATTTTTTTTCTTTACTTTAAACCTTTTCCAAATTCCATTATTTGGGGTCGGCATTACTTTCCTTTCCACCATTTTTTTCTGTATCTACTGTCTGTAAATGTACCCTTGCCAGGCATGGTAACCCTCGCTTGCTTCTCACAGTATCAATAGAAACTGTGTAGAAAATGCATATTGTTAATGAGTCATCAATGATGACTTTCCTTATCTATGTTTGAAACCAGAGTTTTTTTAAAGGCTAGATGCGCCCTTCCTATAACACCAAACCTTCTGTATTTACACGGATTTGGACCGTCACTTAATGAAGCTGGATGTCTTCCCCCAATGTCTAAATTTGGCATTGATTTTCATTATCAAGCAAAACGCTAGTTTTGCTCCTCCATTTTCAAATTTTGAATTCTAGATTCTTGGAAAGCAGACAAGATATTCGTAACACACATTAGCAGAATAGTCCTATTTGGTCACTCCGAAGCCATTGTAGGTGAATTTTACTTTTCACAGAACCACTAATATTATGATGACGTTTATGGCAAATCAAACCCTCGTGTCAACACGTAACGTATTATCCAATAAATACGTTAATCATAAAATTTTGGAGAAGAAAAAAGTATTCGTGGCATGTGTTTAAGGAAGAGAAAGTCTAGTCATTGCAGAGGACATTATTTTTAATGTGGGATTTTTTTTGTGAACCTAAATTTTTGCCCGAAGTCACATTCCTATTTCCGTTGTTTGTTTTGTTGTTGGTTGGTTTTGAGATTGTGATTGTATTTTCTATTTTGTGGTCGTTGGTCGTATCGTTCGCTGAAAAGTTGTGATATATCTTCTTTATTAATGGATAAAGTAATTCGTGTAGATATGTAGAAATCCTATTTAATTTACTTTGGTGTTATTTTTCTCTAATAATGTCACTTCTAACTGTGGCAAAATGGACTTGTTCTATAATATTATCACCGTTTTTAATTTTCTTTATAGGAATCGTATTTTTTGCTTTAATTGGAAAATCATTAGGAGTGCGTAGAATATACGTTAAATATTTGGTTCACATCTTCGAGGTAAGATTTTATGATTTAATTCATTGTATTCAAATATTATTCGAGCATTTAATAATATTTTAATTTAAATATACTGCTTTAACTTGATTTCTTCATTTGGTTTTATTACTGACTGAAACAACCTCTTTGTTATCAATCGTTAAACTCTTGTTTATAAGGATCTTATTTACTTCCGTATTGAACATTGAATGCCCTTAGTACTTTCATATAAAAATATTCTTATATCCTTGGGAGAATCATTTTATCGTTCCTGTATCCTTGTTTTGTTTTTAGTTTAACTTTTTTTAATGCAATATTAAAACAGCAAGAAGATCGGACTGTTGACTCACTCGTGCCATCATTGGTTTCTCTCCTCGTATACCATCATCTATCCTTCCTACAAATATTTATAATTATGATGCAATTTATGCATCTATGCACTCTAGATTAATCTGACTAGCATTGGTCATAATTGTAAAGTTTCTTGTTCTAAGGAAGGGAGTCCTTAAAGATTTTCTTTTTGAAAACTATGTACGATTATGTTGTGAAAATTCATAGCTTTGGTTGACCAAACAAGATAAGGTCTAGTTTTATCTCCACAATTTGTCAAAAAAAAAAAAAAAAAAAAAAAAAAAAAAAAAAAAAAANAAAAAAAAAAAAAAAAAAAAAAAAAAAAAAAAATTAAAGGCTTGTCCGATTTTGATAAATCTTGGTATTGACATTCTTTACTTTCATATAATTAGACGATTACTATTAGATACTTTTGGGTCACCTGGGTCCTCATGGCTCATTATTTGAATGAGGTCTACCTTCCACAAAACTACTGGATTAGACGGGATAGATATTAGCTTTGAACAATCTTTAATCAATCTATTTTATTACATCTAATGGAATAACGAGAACTGTGATGAGTAGATGCACACAACGTAGGGGACGGGAGGGTCTAGTAATCTCACCGGTAATTATGCATTTTAGGGTAACTTTTCAAAAATGGTCGAAAACAGTGTTTTTTTTTTTTTTNTTTTTTTTAATATGACTTAACGTCTCTTTAACATCTATTGGTCATTCAAGACGGGGGTTTCACCCTTCCATTCGCTGAAAACTTGCAAATTAGCTACCCACATTGATCTCACCCAGCCTGGGCTGGGCCGGAAAAATAGCCAGCATCACGAGGGCACGAACCCACTTGAACACCCACATGGTACAACCTCGTTGGACTTTGCTTAACTTCAATGATCTAACGGGAACTGTATTCAACGTGCCATATACGCTGGCACATATAGGGTTCCCGTACCTTCTTTTTTGTTTCTTCGATTTTTGGATTCTACATATCTGGAAACGTAAAATATTATATTTTTTTTTGGGGGGGGGGGGGGTGTANGGGGGGGGGGGTGTATTTTTTAGGAAGTAAAGTAAAAAAACATGTGTCACATAAAAAGAGTTTTCCATTTGGTCTGGTTGTTTTTGGGGATAACATAGTCTCATGAGGAGTTGAAGACAAGTGGGTAGCATGGTAAAAGTGACACGTAGCAGGGTTGGCATGTTTAAAACAAACTGTTTTAAACAAGTGTTTAAAACACTTTTAAACATAGTGGTTGTTTTAAACATTTTGTTTTTAAACACCTGTTGAAAACATTTTTTAACTGTTTTGAACACTATGTTTTTCTTCTATCTCAAATGGTACCTCCTCTTACGAGCAACCCGGATGACGTTATGCCCAGAAAAGGACGAGTTTTGGTTTTGCGCGTGTCCTACCTTGTCCTTTATACCATGACTTGCACTATAAAATTATTCCCTAACGAGGAGGACAATTTGCTTAGAAAAAATATTTTGTAACGGTCATTTGGTTGCTGCTAAATGTCTAGCGGGGTGTTGAGCAACAACCGGCATGAATTCAACGCCGTAATAAAAAAAAAACGCATGGGGTGTGAAATTTGATATCAATGACGTCATCACCTGACATTTCAATCAACGACGTTGAGTTTGGTGAAAAAAAAAAACTCCCCCGTTGATATCGATAGTTATTTATTTAATCCGTGAGTTGTTTTCCAAACTCAACGGCGCCGGCGTTGAGTAAAGTGATGTATCTCTTTCTCTCTCACTCATTGTAATTGGTATCTATTTGTTTTTTCTTGAGTAAAGGCGTTGAGTAAAGTGATGTATCTCTTTCTCTCTCACTCATTGTAATTGGTATCTATTTGTTTTTTCTTTCTATATGACGACATCATCTGATTTCATTTCACTACTCAACACGTTGAATAATAATAAAAAAACTCCCCCAATATCGAGTCCCCATAATTTTGTACAAAAAATGCATATTGCAGAAGTGAAATTGTATTTTGGAGAGTAATTTTTATGTTAAAACACAGAACATTGATGGTCATTCTGTGGTTTAAAACGTTTTAAATACTGTTTTTTTTTTAAACATGTTTTAAAAAAAAAACAAAAATTTTTTTTTAAAACAAAACAAAAACGTATAAAACGTTTTTTATGCCAACCCTGACACGTAGTATCCTTATGAGGCAAATGTCATGTAGCTGATTGACACCTTGTACTAAATTGTGACATAATAAAACAAAACGATTTAAACATTTGCATTTTTATATGCGTGTGGACCGGTTTATAAGAAATTCATTGTTAATTTAGAGAGTAATGACCTCCTTTGTCCACTACTTACTGGAAAAATACATTTTGTATTTGCTCACGCTCTGAGGTTATTCTCAAGTACATTACTTAGTAAATACTTACTTATCGTTATGACTTCTGTAGAAAGTATGATGCATCACAGAATGAGTGAAGTAACCCATTAAGTCCCGCTGGTTCGTTTTCCACCCATTTCAATTTTTTTTTTACCTAACGTCTATTTACCTCGTATTGATCATTGTGGCGGGGATTTTACCCTTCATTCTCTCTGGATTTTTTTTTGAAATTGTACGTTTTAAGGTACGTAGAATCTAAAAATCGAATGAAAAAAATCCGTTTGTCCGCCATACGGCGCGCCGTACGCCGTGATGGGCACTTTTGCCATTTAGCGTTGACCGATTTGGATGAAATTTTGTATATAGGTTCCATCTGGGCTCTAATTGTGCTCCGAAACTCTTGGGTGCAATCGAATACACCCTTGGTGATTTTTCCCGCTTTTTAGCGGTTTTCAGTAATGCTGTCTAAAAGAAGAAATTTTGTATGTATGTCATATGTCATATTTGGGGTCTCAGTTAGCTCCGAAACTTTTGGGTTCAATCAAATATACTGCTGGCGGTTTTTACCGCTTTAAAGCGGTTTTCATTAATTCCGTCTAAAAAGAGAATGGTAAGAGCCAGAGACTTCAAATTTAGTAGGTATGTCAAAATTAGGGTGTAATTACGCCCCAGAATCCTCACCAATTTTTTTGGCCCCCCCCAAAAAAAAAAATT
>CM022878.1:678944-694891 GCA_012654025.1 Pachypsylla venusta | reverse complement strand
TTGGGATGCTAAGCAGTCCCTTATATTTGTCGTTGTTTGTGTTATGATCACTCATAACTTATAACCAGCTTGTGATCTCGTGACACATCTCTCTCTCTCTCTGACTTGACTAACTCTTTGTATGCTAAGTAGACCCTTATATTTCTCCTTGTTGGTTCTTTTAATGAGTGTTGAAATATGTCGAGATCTTTATTCTTCGATAGTAACATAATGATATTGATAGAGTTTCTGCGTTATTTTACACCATCAGCTCAGGTGGACTCGGCCCATGAGGATGTCACTCTCAATTAACTTCTTACAATCTCAAGTATGATCTATTTTCACTTTGGAAGTTTGTAAGGAAACTATGATGTCACAAAATAATGATGACGATTGAAAAAATTAGCAGCATACATAGGGTGACCATACGTCCCACTGCCGGCGGGACAGTCCCGTTTTGGAAACTCTGGTCCTGCTGTCCCCAGAAATTCCTTGGGGACACTAAAATGTCCCGCTTTTGACCGAAGCAATGAATATGTGCCGCTTTTTGGCGAAACTAACTTTTTAAAAATAAATGCTTCCGTTTTGAGAAAAATCAACTCCAGGCAGAAATCAAACCGACTACCTAGGTTGAAACTTAGAAGCGCTACCTCTCAACCACGAATGCTTGTAATGTTGAGTACTAGGTAGGGTAGTGTACCTACTTTATTTAGTGTTGAAAGCTATGCTCATCGTCAAGTTAAACATCAACAAAAGTTGTGTAGAATTTCATGCACATTTGAAGAAGAGCCCTGTCATGCTGAAGACAATTTGTTCTGCTGACAAGTAATATTAATAGAATGGATAAGTTAAATAGGTAAAAGAGTTCTATTTACCTCGTTAATTTTTGCATGCCATTAACATTAATAAATTTCTCCCCATATAAATTTCTCCTCCGCACCACCCCTCCCCCAAAAAAATCCGCGTACTCCTCCCCCCAAAAAATATCGCGTCCCGCTTTGGCCCCAAAAATTTGTGGTCACTCTAAGCATACACCAACCTATTTAGAGCAGCAGTTTATTGATTGATTTTTTTCAGGACTCAAAACTTCCCAGAAGTCGGTCCTTAGAAACATTAAAACGAGAATTTGAATTGGCGGATTGTTTGGACTTTATCAAAGTTGGCGTGGAAGCTATTATTGAAGATCAAGTGACCTCTAGATTTGAGGCGGAAGAGTTAAAGGTAAGGGGTACAACCAAAGATGAAGGCCCCCAAGATGGTTGGTTCTTTGTACCGGGGCCCTCGAGCACGGCCAAAGACCATCAACACCGTTTCGACGACAATTCACTGTGTTTTTCCTCCGTTGGACCCAGCCGTGCTGCTCCAGATACTTCCTCAAAGAGTTGGTATATAAATCCTTGCTAAACCCTGAAGTATCCGATCGTTGTCGTCTATGTATGCTGTCTGCTCATGATGTAAATCATGAGCAGCCAGCAACTATTCATCAAACCCAACTAATCTTGAGCCGTCAGCATTATGGACAGATCCTGTTGGAGAGACCGCCTTTCTTGGCCTGGAGACACAGTGAGAGTACGTTAACAACAACAACAACAACCAAAGATGAAAGACCGTTCAATGGGAAAAGTTTGGTTGACTATATAGACCTCAAGTGAAAATAAAAATGCGATAAGTAACATGCTTTATTGCTCGATCTGTGGACTCCTATAAGAAAATGAGTATTTTTAGTCTCTTCCTATAGAAGATAAAGTTTTGTAATCGTGCAGAAATTTTGGACATTTTTTTTTTATTATTTTGAGCAAAATCTCATTTGAAATCGGATTTTGTTACCGGTAACCACTGTCTATTTCATCTTTCCTTCAAATTGTCTTCTGTTTCCACCCCTGCGTAAACAAATTATTTTTGTTTACGCAGGGTTTTTTTTTGTTTACGTTTAATAAAAAGTAATTGATCACTTGCACAAAAAAAAAAAAACTGATCTATGTATAGTAAGGTTGGGTTACGGCCATGTCTCACTCAGATTCATGTAAAGCATTGTTACACTACACTATACATGGGTTGATATTCTTGTGAGTCAGGCATGGCTAAAAAAAAAATCACATTTTTTCGACCCCATATTGGTTTTAATAGGTTGGTGTACTTAAAGGTACAGGTGTTATAAAATGGATAAAAATAAATATTTTTCCGTATTGTATTGATTTTTGACCAGGCCAAAGAATTGGGCTTCCTCTATCTATCCACCTATTTGTTTACGCAGGGGGTGGAAATGGAGAGTTTGAAGCAAAGGTGAAATAGATAAAAGAAACAACAACAAAAATAGATTCTTGAGTGGATGGTTAATACCACTGGGCGAGGTTAATGCCTGAGGCATTTTCGACCACCTAACCCTTAGAGCTCTATTTTTATGTAGTCAAATACTCAAATTAATGAGGAAAAAATCCTACCTCTGCTGGAGATTGAACCCACGCCGTCCTGTTTACCAGGCGAGCGCTTAACCACTGAGCTACGGAGACAGGCAGCTCAGTGGTTAAGCGGTATTGATAGTGGTTGCCGGTGACAATATAAATGACTCTATTTCTTAATTTGACCATAGGTGCAAAAAAAAAAAAAAAAAATGCGTCCTTATAAAATCAATATCAAACATGTATCTTTGTGCGGCCAAGATAGCCCGATAACTAGCCAAGATAGCAATTTAGGGGAGTAAACTTTTGAAGCAGTTTAGTGCAATTTGCGAACAAGGTCCGCGACAGTTCTGCTGTTGATTTAATGACTGGAAGTATCCGCCATCTTTGATTTCATGTTTTTGTCGATTTGGCTAGTGGATGACTAGCCCATTCGTACTAATCATGAGGTTGTCTGAGAGCACCCTTAGAAGGCGAGGCTCCATGAAATGACGATTCTATCTCATTTGTATTGATTGCTTGTTTCAGTGTTGGAATCTGTTGACGCGAACCAATCGTGTGTACGAATTCATCAGCTGGAAGATTACTTTCATTTGGATTGTCGGTTTCTTTGTCCGCTACTTTTTTCTTTTTCCTCTTCGATTTCTGATCTGTTTCTTTGGGGTCATGTGGCTTACACTTTGTACGGGCATTGTAGGTTATGTCAAAGAAGGTCCGTTTAAACGATGGCTCAATCGACGTGTGTCGATAATGTGTTTTCAAGTTTTATCAAGCGCCCTATCGTCAGTAATAAGATATCATAATCCACAGAATAAACCAAAGAATGGTATTTGTGTAGCAAACCATACCTCACCCATTGATGTATTAGTTTTAGCTTGTGATAATTGCTATGCTTTGGTAAGTTTTTAGTATGGAACACTTTAAGACCCATTTACACTGCCCGGACATTCGTCGCGAACAGAGGTGACGAAAGAGAATTCGTTCAAGAATCAGGCAGTGTAAACAGTCGCCGCGAGGCGATCATGTTCGAAGCAAATGCTCGTTCGTGCTCGGCCTGATCTCGAGTAACTGATCGTCAGAAATGCTCGAGCAGTGTGAACAGAATGCTCGTTTGTGTTCGTAGTCGTCGAAAACTGGCGAGCAACTATCACGAATGCTTGATGCTCGTGATGTTCAGGCAGTGTAAATGGACCTTTATGTGTATACCGAACTCGCAATTTCTTCCAATCCATTTATGACTTGCTAACTTACCAAGAGTAAAAATCATACCTGAGATCGTGAATTTACTTGCGGGTGACATCCTCACGGGCCAAGTCCACCTGAGCTGATGGTGAAAAATAACACAGAAAGCAACTCTGTAATATCATTATTTTGTAACTAATTTTTTTTTGTGTTACTGACGTGATTACATTCCAATGATGATGGCTCTAATGAATAAATGAATGTGTCAGAGGTTAAATAGAAACCTCTGATCCCTAATCAATTAAAATAAATAAGATACAGATTGTTGATTTGTTTGGTACCCCATCTTTAACAGCCAACTATTCAGTTCCTACTTTCCGTGTCCATCACGGAAAGTGATGCTGGTGGATTATGCTACTCCGAGGACGCCGGACTAGATGTTGTTGATAATCCCGGTCGCTTCCAAAGTTCAAAGTGTCCATCACGGAAAGTAATGGTGGTGAAAGGGTTTGATAGCATATTATGCTACTCTGAGAACGCCGAACTAGATATTGATAATCTCGGTCGCTTCCAAAGTTCAAAGTGTCCATCACGGAAAGTAATGGTGGTGAAAAGATTTGATAGCATATTATGCTACTCTGAGGACGCCGGACTAGTTGTTGATAATTCTAGCCTCTTTCATGTTCTCCAATGGAGGTAAATCTTTCAAATTCATGAGGATAAATTGGCTGGGTTTACGTCCCACTTAATACCCATGCTTTCAATAAACGTTTGACATTTTGTTCCAGATTGGACAAAGGCATGGTGGATTTTTAGGTGTCCTACAAAGAGCTTTAGCAAGAGCTTCACCACATATTTGGTTCGAAAGATCAGAAGTAAGAGATCGTGAAGCTGTTACAAAAAGACTTAAACAACATGTCTCCGTACCGAACAATCCACCCATTCTAATCTTTCCGGAGGGTACCTGCATTAATAACACCAGTGTGATGCAGTTCAAAAAGGGCAGCTTTGAAGTGGGTGGAGTTATTTATCCGGTTGCCATTAAGGTGAGTAGAGTGACAACCAATTTCAAAAATTTGTGTCGGTTGGTGGTGTAGTGTTCAGAATATAACCACTGAGGGGAGCAAGCTAGCTTTAATATGTGATGGTCCCAATGGAATTTATTACTTGTATGTAGAAGAGAGAATACTGTAGCCAGCGTCTATGGCACGTTGAATACACCAGTTCCCGTTCGATCACTGAATTTAAGCAACGTCCAGCCAGGTTATGCCATGAGGGTGTTCACGTGGATTCGCGGCCTCGAGATGCTGGCTATTTTTCCGGCCCAACCCAGACTGGATGAGGTCAATGTGGGTAGCTGGTTTGTAAGTTTCCATCGAATGGAGGGTAAAACCCCCGTCTTGAATGGCCAATAGTTAAAGAGACGTTAAGCCAAATAAAAAAAAAAAATTAGCAAAAAACAGCGTATTTACACGCTGGCTGCACCCTCATACATCTGGCTACTATCGGACACGATTATGCCACTTTTGATTAATTGATTTTTTTTTTTTTTTCACAGTACGATCCTCGTTTTGGTGACGCTTTTTGGAACTCAAGTCGATATTCAATGATGCAGTACTTATATCTGATGATGACGTCATGGGCAATAGTGGCAGATGTGTGGTATCTGCCTCCCATGTTTCAAGAAGAAGGAGAAAATGCGGTAGACTTTGCCAATAGAGTTAAACGTGCCATTGCTAAGCAAGGCGGTTTGGTTGATCTGATGTGGTAAGTAATAAGCACTTAAAAACATTTATGGTTTGGCAGTGTTGGGGTAAGACGCTCTGACCGGTATACAATAGGGCGTGGGTTCAAACTCAGCCAACCCATGGACGTTCATCCATTCAAAAAAATATTGAATCTGAAATCTGAAAATGTCAGACATCATAAAAAACACAAAAAACAAAGTTATTCGAAAATGTCTTTACATACTTATATCATTTTCGAAGGGCCCCTTCCCATAAGTTTAATCAGGGCCCCAAAATCATAGCTTCGTCACTGATAACAACCCACATTTATTTTTATTTTCAGGGACGGACAACTAAAACGAATGAAACCAAAACCAGAATGGAAAGAAAGGCAGCAGGAAGAATTCAGCAGACGATTGAAAATTCTATGATATCTCTTATTGTGTTACTAGTCATTGGATAGGAGGGAACGGTAAAAATATAGAAAATCTGGCACAAGAAGTGGTTTGCGACATTAATTAGGTGCTCTCTAAAGAAAACTTGCAATAATACTCTAGTTATATATTTTTAGTTGGGTACACTTGGTCACTCAAGCTGCCATGATAGCATAGTGGTTAAACGCTCGCCCGCTAAAGAGGAGGGCGAGGGTTCAATCCCAAGCTGAGGCAGAATATTTCGTCAATAATTTAAGTATTTGACCTCATAAAATTATAGCTCTAAAAGTTAAGTGGTAGAAAATGCCTCAGGCATTAACCTCGCCTAGTGGTAACCTTCCACCCAAGAGTCTATTTTTTTAACTATCTCCGACCAAATACTTGTTCCAAATAGTTTTGGGATTTTTTTTCACATAAATAAAAGTTATCTTGCCAGCGTCTATGGCACGTTGAATATACTAGTTCCCGTTAAATCACTGAAGTTAAGCATCGTCCAGCGAGGTTGTACCATGTGCGTGTCCACGTGGGTTCGCGCCCTCGTGATGCTGGCTATTTTTCCAGCCCAACCCAGGCTGGATGAGGTCAATGTGGGTAGCTGGTTTGCAAGTTTCCAGCGAATGGAGGGTGAAACCCCCGTCTTGAATGGCCAATTGATGTTAAAGAGACGTTGAGCCAAATTAAAAAAAAAAAGTTTTTGATATTAGTATAAATATTTTGCAACTGAACATTATGATATAATTGTACACTGTTGTATGTATGTATGTAAATACATACATGTATCATGCTATCTCTCTCGCACCAATGTATTTCTCATGGGGAATTGAAATTAAAATTTTGCAAAATACTTTCTTATTGCACACTTACATGGTGCAACGAAGGTCCCTGCCAAATTTCAAGTCTGTAGCATTTATAGTTTCGGCTTTACGTTGATCAGTCACTCAGGCAATTGCCTTTTATATATAAAGATATGGCCCCGAGAGTCTTTGTATCTTCACGCTGGTATTTCTATATTTTTATCTGCGCAGGAATATTAAAAAAATTGACAATCAGTTCCTGCTTGGGCTTATTGTTATAGTTTAATTATTTATTTTCATATAAGGAGAAGGATTAGTTGATACCTAATGCGACAAAACCATTTTTTTATTATTTTTTGTACATACTTATTATAGTTATTTTATTTTTAGGATTTTTTTTTTTTTTAATTACAGGGTGTCCCAAAAAGTGTAATCCTTTTAACCACGTATATTTAACTTGTACCTTCTTTTGTAAAAGGGTTAAATATCCTACCATGCCCGGAGTTAAAAACACGTTTTTTTGTTTTGTTTGTTTTTTGAGCAAAATTTAATTATGAGTGAATATTCGAACCATTTATCCTATGAATTTAATGATTGAATATTCAAACCATTCATCCTATGAATTTAATGATTGAATATTCGAACCATTCATCCTATGAATTTAATGATTGAATATTCGAACCATTCATTTTATGAATGATTGAATATTCGAAGCATTCCTTCTATGAATTTAATGATTGAATATTCGAACCATTCATCCTATGAATTTAATGATTGAATATTCGAAACATTCATCCTATGAATTTAATGATTGAATATTCGAAACATTCATCCTATGAATTTAATGATTGAATATTCGAACCATTCATCCTATGAATTTAATGATTGAATATTCGAACCATTCATTTTATGAATGATTGAATATTCGAAGCATTCATTCTATGAATTTAATGATTGAAAATTCGAACCATTCATCCTATGAATTTAATGATTGAATATTCGAACCATTCATCCTATGAATTTAATGATTGAATATTCGAAGCATTCATTCTGTAAATTTAATGATTGAATATTCGAAGTATTCATTCTATGAATTTATTTGGTGTGGATACTTGAGTGCGAGTTGGAGTGGTCATTACCACTTGAGTGTCTTGATTTGTATTTTAAAAAATGTTCTTACCACAAAAATTACATGTAATTTTATTATAAAATAAAAACAGAAATTTTATACAAGTGCGAGTGGCCACTTCGCTAATTTGTAGTCAGAGTGACAACTCAGTAGAGTTTTAGAATATGGCCCTTAATCTATTTAAAAAAACCGAATGACTTTTTTGACAAGCGAGATCCTATGCAGAATAAAACATACATTATGTATGTTTTATTCTGCATAAGGCGAGATGTTTAATAGTAAACATTACTGATCTAATAAATTCTACCAAATCTGACATTTTTTTCATTTACCAAGAGATAATAAGAACTATAACTTCACGGTCATATTGCGCAGAGGAGGTACATTTTCAGACCCGTGTTTATTAAGGAAACTGCCATTATTCCGTGGTTAAAAAGGTTACATGTTTTTTGGGACCGTTCATTATCGTTAAAAGTCATGGGAAGTGTTCGAGTATTTGCTTTTTGGGTCGTAGAACTTTAATTTTTGGTCAAATTGGGTTTCTCAACCCACAGTTATCCCCTAAATTTAAAAAATCTAGACAGATAAACAATCATACCTGGTAGTAAAAATTAAAAAATAAAGTGATTTTATATGTTTTTAAGGTGTGGATACTAAGAATAATATACGGAAAATGGTTCGTGTCTCAGATCCCATGGCTCAGTGGTTCGATCCCCGACAGGAGCAATAATTTGTCACTGTGGCTTGGATGTATCATGACCCGTCCAACCTTGCGAGGTCAATGAGCATACGCGGATATAGCCCTCTTGTTTTGGGGGGGGCACAATCGCACATATACCTAATAGAAAATTTGGAGGGGGGAGGGACTCGTAACCTAGAGGCCGGGGTTCGAGTCCTGGGCAGTACTTTTTAATGCAGTGTTTATCGGGGTACGATACCTAATTTGTTAAAAGCTGTAGAGCTTATACCACAAATACCTTTCATAAGGAGGATACGCGATTTTATAAGGGTGATAACGAAAAAAGTGCCATGGCGGATGATAGAATTTTGACGATTTTTTATTTACGTATTTCTATTTAGTCTCAGGATTGGCAATTATTTAGGGGCCCGTGCCCCCCTCTCAATATCATAAGACACAGCGAATCATCATTCATTTGATTTTTTTTTTTTTAATTTTTACGTGATTAGGTTTAATGAGATTTGAGAAATACCGTCCACTTAAAAAAACTGGGGGGGGCACGTGCCCCCTGTGCCCTCCCCTATATCCGCGCATGTCAATGAGTAGCTATGGAGATAAATGCGCATAGTGACCCGGTGCCAGCATTGTGGGTAAAGTTGAAAATTCAAAGTAATTGGATAGAAAAATTATGTCATAATAACGCACAGAAACAGCATTTATTTATTCATTAAATTGTTCGTTTCATACTTAACCGAGATTTTCATGATGACGAGTAAACATAGCTTACTATAAAATCAATAAATACGAAATTTTCAACTCTTAAGCATTGAAATATTATGTTTCTCGGGTACAGTTGAGAGAACGGCAATTTTACGTTTTTTTTTACCCTGAGCGACCACCTTGAATTTTATTAATCTCTAGGAAGAATTCATTTTCTAGAAATCAGTACAAAGAAATTATTAATAGTCCTTATTATACTGCCCGAATAAGACTAAAGAGTCCCTTTATAATGGCAGCTTTTTGAGTTCTAGCATTATGTGGTAAATATCTCAAATTCAGGAGGTTAAAATGTTGGCCGGGTTTGAACCCACGTTCTACTGTTTAACAGTCAGAGCGTCTTGCCACTGCACCAACAACACTTATTCCAAGATTAAGGGCGTAGGGATGATATAATATGTACCATTGTGACCAGTCACATTTCAGACTATCGTACTAACTTAAAATACGGTCCGTACAAGTGTGCGTAGACTCATATACCGTACGGTCCGTATGTGGACAAGGGTTCGTTTATTTCAAGATATGAACCAAGTTGTTATGTATAATTATTTCTAATTAAAATAAAATTTTGTAATTAATAATTATGTTTTGTAATTACGTAAATAATCTGTTTGTGGTGCTCGACGTTACAAACGTAGGTACTGAGTTTTGTGGGAAAATTGTGTAATACGTAATACGCTCAACCAGCTGTGCTCTACGCAACGCTCAGTGGTGCAGAATACATAGAAATTTTGTGTGTGTCAAATTTGGTTTCTAATTTGAACACATTCGGGTCATTTTGAGAAACATAAAATTTTAGTATGGAACCCTATAACAGGTTGTTGTGCTCAAGTGCTATAATATGGGCAAGAACTAACATTTTTTTCTTCTATCGATTTTTGAGCTTTTTTTTTGCAAAGATACAGGGTGTTTTGCGTTATTTTTGAATTGGTCATATCTCCCTTTTTGCTGTTCTGATTTCAGAAAACTAAAATTATTTGGAGAGTTTGAAAGAAAGTCTGCGCAAGGATGAAAGACATCTCCGTGGCAGAGTGCGCATCACACTCGGCTTGCACCAAGGAGGTCCCGGGTTCGATTCCTGGACGGGTCGAAAATTTGAAAAAGGTTTTTTCAAATTTTCTATTTGGTCTGGTTGTGTTTGGGGGGTAACTCAACCTCCTGAGGACAATTGAGTAGCTATGGTAATAGCACCAAGTGGTAGCATTATGAGTTAAAAATTGTTAAAGTGTAGCTTAGGCTTAAAGATATTGGAGTGAATTTTGAAAATACCTTGTAATGTTATGATGCCCACAAATATTGTGACATAATAACACAAAGAAATATACATTTACATTTTTTTTTTACAAAAACGTTCTCTCATGTGTTATCATCAAAAATCAAAATAACAAAATGGCGGCCATTTGAAATATTCAAAGTTGATTTTCTCAAAATTCAACCCATGATTTTCATTTTTTTTCGTCTCATTCAATAGACCATTATCAATGAAATAACTTTTGTTTCGATAACTGTGTCAAAAAATGAAGTCTTATGTCGCTTTTTGGCTGCACATTCATACAAGGCCAATGACGAATTTATAAGAACTCATTGTTTTTGCATCTGTGGTCAATTTAAGAAGAAAAAAAATCATATTATGGTGCATAGATCCGTCCTCACGATACGATGGCCGGTTCTACGCACCAGGACGACCTGGAACGCATACCATCACAGTTCCAGCCAAGAGCCATCAAAATCTTTTCGTTAAACTCATATCAATCTTTTTCAACCATTCTAATTAATCATGCATTCTAATTAATCTATAAATATATTTTTTTTTCTTCTTAAATTGACCCCAGATGCAAAAACAATGAGTTCTTATAAATTTATCATTGACCTTGTATCATTGTGCAGCCAAAAAGCGACATAAGACTTCATTTTTGACACAGTTATCGAAACAAAAGTTATTTCATTGATAATGTTCTATTAAACGAGAGGAAAAAATAAAAATTCATTGGTTGGATTTTGAGAAAATCGACTTTGAATATTTCCAATGGCCGCCGCCATTTTGTTATTTTGATTTTTGATGATAACACATGAGAGTCCGTTTTTGTAGACTTCCTTTCAAGCTGTCCAAATCATTTTAGTTTTTTGAAATCACAGCAGTAATAAGGGAGATATGACCGATTCTAAAATAACACAAAACACCCGGTAACTTTGTAACAAAAGCTCAAATCAAAAATTAATAGAAGAAGAAAAAAAGTTTGTTTTTTCCCATATTATAATTATCACCTATCGCGTTGGGCACAACAACCTAGTCACATATACACTCTGTATATGTGACTGACAGTGACGAAAATATTGGGCGCATAATTAGACCCCAAACGGACCTACATACTAAATTTTATCAAATTATCTGACCTTCACGGTAAGCGGTGTACAGGTGGGGGTGGACGAAACGATTTTTTTTTAAAGTTTGGTTTCTGCTTACCTTGAAACTTTTTTTTTGGGGGGGAGTATTGTTTAAATTTTATTTTTAGCCAGTAATATAATAAACTCATGTGTTACATTGGCAAAGTTTTTTATTTATTGTTAAGTTTGATTGAGACAAATAAATTCAGCTTGTTTGCCAGCTTTTAAGCTATTCTGCGCTACCGAGCGACGCATCTACCCTGTGGTGCTAGAAATATGACCATTAATGCCAGATGTTTGTATTTTTGGTTTCTGCTTACCTTTTTTTTTGGGGGGGGGGAGGGGTTATTGTTCAAATTTTATTTTTAACCAGTGAAATAATAAACCCATGTGTTACATTGGAAAAGTTTTTTATTTATTGTTAAGGTTGATTGAGACAGATAAATTCAGCTTGTTTGCCAGCTTTTAGGCTATTCTGCACCGCCGTGCGACGCATCTATACTTTTTTGCTAGAAATATGACCCTTAATGCCAGATGTTTGTATCGTATAGCCAGCAAAGAATTAGTTTACCCTTAGTATCTCAGTCTGCGT
Organism: Pachypsylla venusta; assembly: GCA_012654025.1. Lineage (NCBI taxonomy): Eukaryota > Metazoa > Arthropoda > Insecta > Hemiptera > Aphalaridae > Pachypsylla > Pachypsylla venusta. The sequence continues at coordinate 682,814 of CM022878.1, read as the reverse complement.
ATACATTGTCTATATGTTCGCATTCATTCTATCCCTCTTGCCCTCCTCACTTTAATGGAAACAAAAATGTTTTTTTTTATATATAAACAATCCACTATTCCGATATTCTTATTCCTGAGAAGAACGCAACGTTCACAGGAATAAGATGGGGTAAGCACAAGGTATAATATGTACATTCAGCCCAGTGATTGTACTATCAAATAGTGCCAGAAAAATAAATTTAATAATATAGTCCTGGATTTTTTTTTTTTTTTTTTTTTTTTTAATTCCAAAAAACACATGTGGAGAGGGGGTCGGCAACCGGTCGCACTTTTGAATTTAAAATATCTTTTTCGGGATTTCCTTAATAGCTCATTAACTTTAGGTTCAAAATCATTTCTTTCTGCTATTATTGGATGAAAATTAATCCTCTAGTTGTAATGTCTCGAAACACGTTCAAAGAACAATGTTGAGGAACGTGTTGAGTGGGTCGAAAAATTGTCTGCCTTTTTGATCTCCTATATGGTGAACCTAAATTAGAGATAGCTTACGAGTTTACAATGAAGGGCCAAACCCTTCATTGTAAACTCGAAGGGAAAATGTTGTCCAATACGACAGCCCAAACAGCAAAAATTTGATGGGAATGAGCCCCCCCCCCCNCCCCCCCCCCCCCCCAATATTTATATCGGTATCCTAAACACGATAAAATTTACCTCTATTATGTCACTTAATATACGAGAACAACAAAATCGGAATAGATTTGTTGTATTCCCGACGGTTTCGGAGATAAAGCAGGGTCCACACTTATGTTGGAAATGTTGTACAACATTGCAACAAAAGTATGGACGCGTTGGGAAACTGTCGTCCGACGGATGCACGTTTCCATAGAAGGTGGAACATTTCAAAATGATTCCAGAAACATTGACATTTTTGATATTATAGATGCAATATTTTTTAATATTTCTTCAAAGTCGCAACTTGTCATTCGAAATAAATTGTTGAATCCAGAACACCTGTATTCCAAATTCAATTCATCAACATCGTCCAAGATCAAATGTTTCATGAAGTCAGCTGTACTGTATTTATTTCTTACACCAGAAAGTCTCGGTCTTATCCAAAACCTTGTTGGCCTATGATTTCGTCTAGTTTGCCTCCAAGAGGACAGCGGCGGCAGCAGTTATAAGAATGTCTTCCTCACTCATTTTTTGATTATTTTTAAAATATTGTAAAAAAAAAATACGAGATAAAAAGGCAAACAATGCACTTATCACAAGGTCTGAATTGAAACTATGTGAAAACATCACAGCATTATAGGGACACACTAAAAATTAAGTGTAGACGCTGCGTGTTGCACAACATTTGTTGTGCAACATTTCCAACAGAAGTGTGGACCCTGCTTTTAGACTGCGTAGATTAACCCTAGGATTGCCAAGCTGTATTCAATTACGTGCATTGCCAAGGGGGGTACAAGGTACCCGCAAACAAAATAAAGGATAAAATGATTTTTTTTATTACAATAAGTCGCTATTACTTTATTAAAAAATATAAACTAAATCAATTATTATCTTACATAAAAATAAAATTAAATCCTAGAAATAAAATCATGTAAATGAAAATAAAAAAAATCGCTAGACCCTAGGAAATCTATTCTGAACCAGAACTTTGTCCTTCCTGACATCCCACACAGACAAATGTCTTTTGACAGTGGTTACACACACTTATTTCTTGCATGTGGTACATAATTAGACACTTTAGACAATTTATGGTAGCTTTAGACAATCAAAGTATTGGTTACATGCATTGCCAAGGGGGGGGGGGTACAAAGTACCTGCGCCCAAAGTTTGGCTTCAATATCATCCCTTAGAAGGCTTAGAACATACATATTTTTATATACTATGACGGAAAATATTGTTGGTGACAATTATTAAAAGTCTCATTAAAATAAGTATCATAAATTGATTACTATAAGCTTTTTGCTAAGTACCCGCTTTGTACCCCCCCTTTGGCAATGCTAGGGTTAAACTAGACCACTCGGTATATATGGGATGTGGGGTATATAATTACTTTACTGTTTCTAAAGTTAAGGTAGACTGTGTTAATATCTACTTCCTGTGTAAATAAGAAGCATTAGTATCGACCCACCAGCCAGCACTCACGAGTTACCTGGTCACTCGTCCGTAAACCTGATATTGGCTTGTCTTACAAATACTCTCTTTCCTTGTTCCGGTTGTATAAAATGACAAACACCCTCTGTCTAATCTCTCCCTCCCCCTCATGGGTATGAAGCTTGATAGCACAACTTATATCCCTCTTACGCTCATTTGCGTGGGGGTTCTCTATATAAAATAATTGATCGAATGAAGTGAGATCTACCTTTAAACAGAGCAATTATACTTTCAACGTCTGTTTGTCAACTTGAAATCTTTAATAGAACTTCTCCTTTTGTAACACAATTTTGAGTAGTAAAATAAATTAAAGTTTTTTGAGATTTATTTAAGATCGGCCTTTGATGGCCGATGGCGTTTTAAATGCCGTCTGCGTCTATGTGAGAAATAACTCTCAAGTTTTGTTAAGAATGACTCCAAATTTAATGACTTTCCAAAAATGGTTATCAATTTGAAAAAAAAGGTCATTGGTCCGATCCTGATTAAAGCTGATATCTGTACTGCGATAGCAAAGTTCGAGAAGTCTATTACTTTTAGTTTTATTTTCTATTTGTTTAAAAACTAAAGAATTTCGTAGCCAGGCGTCTATGGCACGTTGAATACACCAGTTCTCGATAGATCACTGAAGTTAAGCAAAGTCCAGCGGGGTCGTGCCATATGGGTGTCCACGTGGGTTCGTACCCTTGTGATGCTGGCTATTTTTCCGGCCCAACCTAGGCTAGGTGAGGTCAATGTGGGTAGCTGGTTTGCAAGTTTCCAGCGAATAGAGGGTGAAACCTCCGTCTTGAATGAAGCCTCGCCTAGCCAACGATCATACCACGTTGAATACACCAGTTTTCGTCAGATCACTGAAGTTAAGCAACGTCGGGCGTGGTCAGTACTTGGATGGGTGAACGCTTGGGAACACCACGTATCGTTGGCTCATTTTTCCGGCCCAACCCAGACTGGGTGAGGTTAATGTGGGTAGCTGGTTTGCAAGATTCCAGCGAATGGAAGGTGAAACTCCCGTCTTGAATGGCCAATAAATGTTAAAGAGACGTTAAGCCAAATTAAAAAAAAAAAACACTTTGTCGAAGCAAAGGTACCTATTTGTTTTTGATTATGAGTACAGATTTCAAATTACTTTCATTTTCTTTTCAAAAATCCATCACAAATTTAACATTCTGAGGCCTCCTCTGAAAATGCCCAAATTTTAAAAATCAGTACAAAAAGTTTCTCGTCTGAAATAAAGAAATTCGTGTTTCAGTATTTTTCGAAAATTTCAAAATATTCCGCTCCTTTTTTCTTATCCTGAAATATGTCCGATGTCCAGTTTTCAATGAAATAAAAAAAAGTTTTTTTCCTGTTCCCGCAGAACAAGATATGTTAATGACTCTTCATGTTTGGTTTGAAGCAGAGTCATGCGCGGATATGGGGGGAGGGTACAGGGAGTAAGTGGCCCCCCCAGTTTTTTTAAGCGGGCGGTATTTCTCAAATTTCATTAAAACTAATCTATTCAATTCAATAGTGGCATCATCGTATCCGATTGTAGCCAGATGTACGAGTATGAGACAACAGCTCTAGATAAGTTGTAGTATACTGCTTATGTTTTTAATTGTCATCATACAAGCGTTCAATAGTGGCATCATCGTATCCGATGGTAGCCAGATGTATGAGACAGCAGCTCTAGATAAGTTGTAGTATACTGCTAAAGTATATCATTCATTCAATAGTGGCATCATCGTAT
>CM022878.1:659988-674336 GCA_012654025.1 Pachypsylla venusta | reverse complement strand
ATCTAAACGCTTATATTGATAAAATAAACAAACTTGCTCTGGACTTTTTTCATATTGGTACAACTATGTCTGCTACAGTTCAATATATTCAAATAGTTCAATAAATACGGAAGAAAAAGTTTTTTTTTAATTATATTAAACCACATTTTAATTTTGTAACTTGCTCCAAAAAAAAATAATAGTATCTGTCTGTTACCGACCAACAGATGTTACAGAGACGTTAACCCAAAATAAAAAAAAAAAAAAAAAACTTCATTGCACACAAACACAAGTGAGAACATTTTACGAACCACTGGTTTCATATTAACATTAATTTCTCCTCAGACCTGCGCATGCGCACGCTGCCCAAACTAAACTTATAAATACATGTGACTGGCCAGCAGAAATTTCATAATTTTTGTTTTGTTGGAAGGATCACGTCCAAGTACGACAACTCGAAAGAAAACGAGAAAACCTCAACAACTTTTTATTTTAAAAAGGAAATTTATTTGTTTTTGTTTGTGTTATCTGTTCAATTAAAAACTTAAATCAAAATGGTAAGTAGAAATTATTAATTCATCTTAATTATTATTAGTTTTAAAATTCTAATCATTTCTGTTTCTTTTCTTCTTGAAACTTTTTCTTTGTTTAAAATTGAACCGGTAAAAAACATGGCGTTTTGTAAGGTTGTGGTTGTTTATTATTTCTTTTGAATATTATAGTTTTAACCGAACAAAGTGAGGACTAGTTTTAACTCTTTTATGTTTTTTTTTCTCAATTTGTCGGCATTTTTGTAGCACGATAATTCTTGAACTCATGGTCTGATTATCATGAAACATGGTATATTGCTATAGACATTTACTAGCATCATGGAATTGGCTATTGTCTGTCGGTATAATATGAAGGTCGCTTACGGACTCGGTTTGATAGATTTTTTTAACAGTACGTTCTAAAATGTATAATATACAGAATATTCTATTACAAACTCCAGGTTTTAGGTTCATTATTACGGCTCGTTTGATACACCTGTTATGTTAACCGTCGTCTAAACCCTAAAATAATACGTATAGTCATAAGATAGAAATGTTAAAAGAAATATATTAAAAGAAAGTCGGTAAAATTGGCGATGTAAAATAACATCTCCTGCCCCGTGAGATGAACTCCCAGTGTTAATATTTCTCAAAGACGTTTCTTATATTTTGACCATTCTTTTGGTAAACAAAATAAAAAAAAAAAAATTACCTTCTCCCCCAAAATTTGATTACATTTCAAGTTCGTCTGTCGTAGACAGACAATTTAACTTTTTTTATTTACTTTTACCGTTTAACGTTTACCGATTTTAATGACATTTAGTATGTTGGTAGGTTCCTTTTTGGTTTTGTGGGTTTAACTGCTCATGGGAACTGTGTAATGCACCACTACCGCAAGACTTTTTTTGCTCAACTTCTTTTACCATCTAAACTCTTATGGAATGGCCTCGCCATCCAATATCCAATGCCATCAAACCAAAAAAAAAAAAAAAAATCTAAATCTAAATCTAAGGTATTTCGAGACGGAGAGTTTAGTCGACTATTTACACCCCTGGGATATCCCAGTATGTTTATCAAATTTCAGCAAAATCGAGAGTAATTCTTGTGCCACTCCAAGTGGCACGGTAAATATGTATTTTAGCGAAACCTTTCAAAAATGGTCGAAAAAAATGCGTTTCTTTCAATTTTAACCCAATTAGAGAGGTTGGGATGCATCTGTATAACCGTTCAACATGGACCCATAAGGCCTATAAAAAGCAAGTTTTAAAAAAAAAAATTGAAAGGTTCCGCTAAAATACATATTTACCAGTGGCACAAGAATTACTCGCGAGGTACGAAGAACGAGCGGATTTTTTTAAATTCCATTTTTGGTTTCTACGTGCGTAGAAATTTCTCTTATAAGTTCCATTTCTTTCATTATAGAAAATATTTTACCAAAATTCATTTCTCTAATTTTTCTTAATACACATACATACCGCCGAGCGTTATGTATGTGTGTTTAGATAACCTGGTCCTGCAACTTATTATGAGTCGTCCAGCGTGACGACCGTACAGGCTTCACTCATCATAACGGTGGATGAAAGTTTGAAAGTTCATATTAGTAAAGAGAAAGTACACTCTTAAATAAGGAATTCTAACTTGCTGGAGATTGTAGAGAGCTATTGAGATTAACGATAGAGGAATAGAAAGTATAGTGAACTCGGACAGAGTGCAGGGGTTCTCAACCAACGAAATAAGACAGTAAGGATAGTGCTGATCTGGAACCCCATTTAAGACATTAAGGATAGAGATTATCTGGAACCCCATTTAAGACAGTAAGGATAGAGTTGATTTGGAACCCCATTTGTAGTATGTTTACGAGGGACGTGGGGCTAAGCTGAGGGTGGTGGGGCGATCGCCCCTACCGCCCCCCCCCTGTATCCGCTACTGGGAAAGGAAATGAATTTCCTGGCACTGTTGGGTCTACAAAGTAATATGCAGCTCGAGCTCTAATACAGTGTGCATGTTTAAGTAGATAATTCTGAGCGGTTTGCTAAAAGAAGACGTCTTTCGTCTCAACCTATTCCAATGTGTTCTCGATTGGGTTACACAAGTTCAATCAGATTACCAAATCAAATAATAGGTAGGTAGCTCACATGCTATCTCGTCACTTCGAAATAATCAAATTATGACCGAAAATTGTCACATAAAAGACGATTTTTGGTCCAATAAACTGAAATATAAAGGACAAGCGCTGTGAATACCTAAAAGTTAAAACTCGTTCAAAATTCAATTTACTCAAAATAGGTGTATCAGAGATGTTCTCATGGCTGTAGTATACTTGACCTTCTGAATGAGCCGATGTAAAGAAAAAAGGTAATTATGCATTTTGAGGTAACTTTTCAAAAATAGTCGAAAAAAAAAAAAAAAAATGTTTTTTTTCAATTTTAACCCAATTAGAAAGTTTAAGAAACGTAAAAACGGCCATGCCTCTATTGCGTATGTATAATCGTCCAACATGGACCCATAACGGCCAATAAAAAAGCGAGTTTTTTTAAAAAAAAATAGATTTTTGAAAAGTTACCCTAAAATGCATATTTACCAAAAAATAAACTTTGATACCCTCCCTATATAAATAACTTGGGGATTTGTTGTCATGTTGAGTATCCCTTCTCATAAATATTATTATTTCCCAGTAAGGAGTGTTGCTCTGATACCCTTCCTATATAACTTGGGGATTTGTTGTCATGTTGAGTATCCCTTCTCCTAAATATTATTAGTTCCCAGTAAGGAGTGTTGCTTTGATACCCTTCCTATATAACTTGGGGATTTGTTGTCATGTTGAGTATCCCCTCTCATAAATATTATTATTTCCCAGTAAGGAGTGTTGCTTTGATACCCTCCCTATATAACTTGGGGATTTGTTGTCATGTTGAGTATCCCTTCTCATAAATATTATTAGTTCCCAGTAAGGAGTGTTGCTTTGTCTGTATGGCGCCTCTGTATCAAGATACCTGCTCGTATTGTTCAATGACATTATCATCATACATGCAGCGCCATTTGCGCCATGATTCTCATCTTCAAAACCAGTTCTCCTTGTTTTGCTCTTCTGTTGTTATAGTCTTGTTGATGATTATATCTTGGGTTGGGTACATACGCAACGATTGTCAAAACAGTGCACTCTGTATTGTTAACTTTTAAATAAATTAAAACAAAACACCAAAAACACTATTTATAATTATTTATGAAGAAACTAGTTTCGAATCATTCGATTCATCATCAGTCTAGTCGAGTCTAAGGATGTCAACTTCCATCTTTAGACTCGACTAGACTGATGATGAATCGAATGATTCGAAACTAGTTTCTTTATGTTTTTGGTAACTGTTTTGTTTTGATTTATTTAAAATAATATATTTTAACACTTATAATTAACATGTTATTCAAAGATTTAAACTCTGTACAGCCATTGAATGACACATAAAATGTTCCTTTCACTTCTAAGTAGAAGATGATGATGATGATGAGTGAGCAGAAGATGGGAAGGAACGATTGCTTCGTGTTAACAAAATAATGGGCCCGATCTATTTTTAGTTACCATACGGAGAACGTCTGGAGTGGTGCTGGAATTCTATAAATGGAATTTCTGAAAATAGGATGGCTTGTGTGTACGTCTTTTTATTATTATTTCAAGGGAGATAATATGGAATAACGAAATGTATGTAGCCTATGGTGTTTATTTACTTGGCTCCAATATGGAATAACGAAATTTATGTAGCCTATGGTGTTTATTTACTTAGCTCCAATGCTCCTAGTTTTGCAGCCGCAGACTTCGCCTGGATTCATAGACCTTACTCGGGGGATCAATTTGAGCCTATAGTCCAGTAGTCAGAGCCAAAAAAGGTGTTTGAATGCAATAATTGGGGAAATCTCGATTTTTATATGTTCGTAGGTATGGACCTTCTCTTGAAAAATCTAAGTTTTGGACCTTCCAACTAAGACCTTTGTGCGTTCTCCGCCATCTTGAAAAAGCCCCTCAAAAAGCCCCCTTTTTTCAGGGTTTCCTCAATTACTCGCTTCAGTTTGCATATTAGGCGAACCGTTGTAGCGATTCATTTAAACGGACAATGAAATTTTCTTTAGCCAACGATCATACCACGTTGAATACACCAGTTCCCGTCAGATCACTGAAGTTAAGCATCATCGGGCGTGGTCAGTACTTGGATGGGTGATCGCTTGGGAACACCACGTATGGTTGGCTCTTTTTTCCGGCCCAACCCAGGCTCTTTGAGGTCTATGTGGGTAGCTGGTTTGAAAGTTTCCAGCGAATGGAGGGTAAAACCCCCGTCTCGCGTTTATCTTATTATTTTTTTAATTGTATACAATCACCGCATTACCTACTTTTACCGTAACATATATACGAAACCAAAATTCATTGCCACTCAGCGTAGATCGATTTGAATGATATTGGCTATTTAGATTCTCATATATGGTGTTCAAATAGATGCCAGAAAGTTATAATGGTTTCGTTACTCACAAAAGGGTTCCACATTTCTTGTACAAAAATATTTTAATTTCCACTGTCAATAACTGAAAGTAAAACAGTATACTTGTTGTAGCGATCATGCGATGTTCCTCTTAAGAACAACTACTCTTCTTCTTATTTATACATTCAAAGTTGAAAAAATAGGTTGATCTGAGGTTACCGAAAAGATTTTGATGGCCCTCTGCTAGTTTTTTTTTTTATGGTATGCGTCCTTCGAGGTCGTCCTGGTGTCTAAAAGCACCGTAAAGACCATGGCCGGATGGCGAAGTAAATAATAAATCCCTGTGCCGGATTGGCAGATTTTTTTTTACTAGCAAGCTTCGCCCACAGTTATAACATGTGGGATATTATTTTATAAGCGATGTTACTCAGGAAAAGTGTAGTTTTTTTTTAATTCCGGAGATTATTCGCTTACAAACAAACAAATTTTATCTGTTTATAATATTGTGCGCCTTACTATTCATACATCGTTCAGTCATTGACTATTTCTGACTGTATGAGTCATAGGTACTTTACTTGTGAGGCCAACTTCTCTCCCACTTGATCTCCAGTCTGCCCACACAACTCATTCAGTACATGATCATCAGGCGTGTTTGTAGAGTTCATCATCGTTTTATATGCTAGTACAGGGTGTCTACCAGACTGGAAATCCTGGAATTGTCAGGGAAAAGTCAGGGAATTTTTCAAATTTTTTTTATCTCAATGGCCAATTTTATGCATGAACATGCTTTTCCTGAAAAATTTCGCCTGCGGCGCTTATTATTATTTACTCTAAAATTTTGGCATGTGTAGGGTATGGAGGAAATTTGCTGTATAGTTTTTGGGGTCTCTGGGCCTCAATATTGTGTTTTTTGAAGTCAGATGGGGAGACAAAATCTTGAAAAAGTATACTGGAAAATCTGGAAAAGTAGACTGAAAAACCTGGAAAAGTCAGTGAATTTCACTTTAACGATTTGGTAGACACCCTACTATGATTCTATGGTAAAAAAACAATCCTTCAAAAACATCACAATAATGCCAAAAAAATAATGTCCTCATCGGTTTTACCTAAATAAACAGGGTTATGAAGGAAAGATTTTTTAAAAGTTTAAATGTTTGTCGATTGACTTTTTTCTTCTCTAAATTGAAAAAGTCAGTGGACGAAAATTTATACTTTGAAAAAATGTTTCCTTCATAAAACAAAATATCAAGTGTAAATAGACATTCATATATTATGTTAAATAATGTATCTATATCTATATATGGTTAAAACTAGCTAGAACTTCGGCCAACCTGCACCTCAAAGTTTGAAATTTTACGCTTCAAGGTGCGAAGAATTCAAAAATATAGTAAAAAATTATCATCAGTCCGCTGCACCTCGTCTGTGGCACTCTGGCCAGCGTTGACCGATTTTAATGGCATGCAGGTCTCATTTGGGTTCTACACACCAAAATGTTTGGTAAAAGTGCCGCGCTCAGTGGACGAATGGATTTCTGGAATCCGCGCATCAAAAACGTAAAATTTGACATTATGAGGGGTGATTTTTTAAAAAAATCAATTAAAAAGCTTGTCCCTGAGTCATACTGCACCACTAATGAGAAAAGTGGTATTAATCCCCCCCAGTAAAGCAACTCACACTATTGAAGCATTTCCCCCACCCCAGACAACATGGCGGCATCGTGAGTCATATTGCACCACACCACCCCGTCCTGTCTCCATCAAAAGGTTATCGATCTCCTTGGCTTATTTGACACTAGCTAAGGCTTTCAGTACATTCTCTCGCTTCTCTATAATGATTCTATGCTGTCTGCCTGTGTGTCTTCATATACTGCACCACTAATGAGAAAAGTGGTATTAATCCCCCCCAGTAAAGCAACTCACACTATTGAAGCATTTCCCCCACCCCTGACAACATGGCGGCATCGTGAGTCATATTGCACCACACCACCCCGTCCTGTCTCCATCAAAAGGTTATCGATCTCCTTGGCTTATTTGACACTAGCTAAGGCTTTCAGTACATTCTCTCTCTTCTCTAAAATGATTCTATGCTGTCTGCCCGTGTGTCTTCATATACTGCACCACTAATGATAAAAGTGGTATTTATCTCCCCAGTAAAGCAACTCACCTATTGAAGCATTTCCCCCACCCCTGGCAACATGGCGGCATCGTGAGTCATATTGCACCACACCACTCCGTCCTGTCTCCATCAAAAGGTTATCGATCTCCTTGGCTTATTTGACACTAGCTAAGGCTTTCAGTACATTCTCTCTCTTCTCTATAATGATTCTATGCTGGTCTGCCTGTGTGTCTATTAGTTTGGCTTCGTTCCAAAATATTTTTTATTTTAGTTTTTTGTTTCCTGTCTGATGTTGCGTGTCCAGCATTTTCTTCTTCATCACGAAATAGAGTTTTGAGCACCTCTTTGAATATAATTTTTACTCCTGCGTGAGATTGATTTACGTAAAGAAAGAAAAAAATATGCTGATATATGACTCATAGGTTTTAATATTACAGACTCGAAAAAAAAATAGCTCCCCCATGCTCCAAAAGAATATTTTTGATGTTTTACGTTTCAAAATATGTAGCATTCAAAAGTTGAATAAAAAAAGCGACATAGGGTACCCTCTACACCGCACATTGCCCGCCTTCACTTTCTCACCGAGTTTCATGAAATATGAATCGTATTTTATTTCTTGGAACAATGTGACCCAATTGGAACAATTCAAATCCGCCATTTTGTTCTTTTCTTTTGTCCCCATTCTGATTGGCTGTTCCGATTCATGTTTGTTGTTTTGAATTTTTCCCTCTGTTTAGTTTGTAGAGTCTAACCTCATTTCTGACACATTGAGGGTTCTGAAACCGGGGACTCCTCCCCTGTTTCTGGCCAATTTTTGTTACCAATTTTAACCCAATTAGAGGGGTTAGGAGACGTTTTTACTACCACGCCTGTATTTCGTATGTACAACCGTCCAAAATGGATCCATGACGGCCAATAAAGAAGGTTTTTTTTAAAAAAAAAAAAAACTAAATTTTTTGAGAAGGGTGGCCAGACAATCCTCCCCTGTCCCAGCCCCATCTTTTGAGGTGAGAACGCTGCCTCTTGTGGCCAAATTGGTAAATAAAAAAAGGAACAATCAGCTGTTTTCCAACGAAATAAAATGCGAAGTGAGTTGGATTAATCCATTGTTCCAAGAAATAAAATTCGATTATGGTATGCACCTAGTTCCAATTTGAAGTTTATAGGTATGCAGAATCTGAAAATCGAATAAAAAAAAAATTCTGATTTTTTTTTTTTATTATTCAATCTTGAGGTCTTAATAGTTTATTATTGAAAATAATAAACCATAAAACGTCTGATATGATGTGGCCGCTATTTGTATTTATTTTTGTTGGTCATATTGTTTTTGAGATTCTGGTTATCTGTTATCATTTTGGATTAACTCGATAAGAATCTGGCCCAATTAAGAAATAGATTGATTCCAGGGTAACCTCAATCCTGTTCACCTGATTATTCTTAGCTTATGTTCACAAATCTAAACTTTTGGCACAATTCAATATTCTTGGTTTTATTTCCCCAATTTGGTGTTCAAGTGAGAAACTTGTTAAAAGTTTTATCCTTTAACGGATAAAGTTATACTTAATTGATGATATGACCAAATGAGGAATGAGGTATTGCGTTCAACCTCACACTAAGTCAGTGATTCCCAAAGTGGTCCAGGTGGACCCCCAATGGGATACTCGACGGGGATCTACGTTGGCGTGACCAAAAAGTGGGGTTTCATAATTAGTAAGCGGGGGTCCACGAAAATTTATCTGGTTTCGATAGTGAAAAACTAAAATGTTGGCTTGACTTCACCTATCAATGATGTAGGTTGCAATCTTGCATGAATTTGTTTGATTCTTCACCAATATAAATACGAATGCCGAGGATAAACTTTACTGAGTAGATGTCAAAACAGTAAAGTTACATGAAATTACTTTTTTGATTGACCAACTTTTTTGACATCCACTCACAGCACAATCAAGTTCCAGCCAAGTGTCAAAGCAATGCAGATTTTGACCGCTTCTGTCTCCATGTTTTTAAAACACATTTTATATTTTCATTAAATAATTATGTAAACATTCCATTTTATCTAATGTTAAATGCGCGACACCCTGGGCATTTGCCGTAAACTGAATACGGCCCTGTCTATAGAGAGTTGGTTTATGAAGTGCAACCACACACAACAACCTACTTATACTTGTATAGGATGCTGATTTGGTTTGTCGATTCCTAATAAGGAGATATTATTTACCAGATTGATTAGCAAGTGGGCGAGTTGGTTGTAAATATGACGGAATGGTTTGGTATAGAGAGATGATGTGAGTTAGAATTGGTAATGAATGATTTATTCGTCAATCTTGTCGTCATTGGGAATTGTTTTAAATCAACCACACTTTGCTAGAGTTGGCCCCAATCTACAGTCCTTTTTTGGTTGTATTGTTAGTGAAGGTTTAACAGAGGCGGCTACAGGGTGATTTATTCAAGTATTGTGTTTTAAGACTTCTTAATAGCAGAGGTTTTTATTATTTTTCGAAGTAAAAAAGTTGTTTTCCAATATATTGATATCGGAAGAAAAACTCTACAAATCCAAAATATACTCAAAATCAAAAATGAAAACAATAGGAATTACAGCTGTGATCAAAAACTATTAATAGTAGCCTACTCCTAAAATTTATCCGCGAAGGGCTGAGTGGGCCCCATAACATTCATACACGCTTTATTGCAACACCAGGGGTTAAACTTATGAAAATATTGAAAACCGATCTAATTCGATATTATCGAAAAGTTAAAATATCGATATTTGATATCGAACGATTTATCGATTGCCAGACTCTCAACCAAACTCACTTACATGGGATAACAGACCAAGGGAGCCAGCAATGAGATTGTAGGAAACAAGTATGGAAATAGTCTATGTATGGTTCTATGGTAAAAAAAACAGTCCTTCAAAAACATCACAATAATGCCAAAAAAATTATGTCCTCATCGGTTTTACCTTAATAAGTGGCCCACAATTTTGTAAATTAATTTCTCCTTTGTTTGTCTGTTTACAGCGTGAATGTATCTCTATCCATGTTGGCCAAGCTGGAGTCCAAATTGGTAATGCCTGTTGGGAACTCTACTGTCTCGAACATGGAATCCAACCTGACGGACAAATGCCATCAGACAAAACTATCGGAGGTGGTGACGACAGTTTCAATACATTCTTCAGTGAAACTGGTGCCGGCAAACACGTCCCAAGAGCTGTCTTCGTTGACTTGGAACCAACCGTCGTAGGTGAGTTGGTCAGAAAGATGCGAAATATATTACTGTGATACCCATAATATGATGTTTCGGTACACGGTCGTAGTAGACCAAACATTATTCTGTGCTGACCCACATCTTAGACAGCCAAGATGTGCACAACCTTAATTCGCCAAAAATTCTGGTTAATGGCCTCCTTCCACTCTGACCTGCATCATACATAATTGCGCTAGTACTCGGAAAAATGAAAAAATCAATACTTAGAATCTTCAGGCCCATTTACACTGCCCGAGCATTCGTCGCGAACAGAGGTGACGAACGAGCATTCGCTCGAGGCTCAGGCAGTGTAAACAGTCGCCGCGAGCTGATCATGTTCGAAGCGAATGCTCGTTTGTGCTCGAGCCTGATCTCGAGTAACTGATCGTCAGAAATGCTCGACCAGTGTGAACAGAATGNAAAAAAAAAAAAAAAAAAAAAAAAAAAAAAAAAAAAAAAAAACGTAACACACATGACGTCAGTCTATTCTGCGCAAGAACACATCTTGACTTCTTAGCAGGATTGGCGAGTTGGAGTTTTCTTAATTTTTTGACAGAATGAGTTTGAGTCGGAATTTTATAATACAGTTTTCCGACACTGAATTCCACTTGATTTTAATTAAAATTATCTCAAAATCAAAAAGGCTTTTGCCAGGGCTGCGTGGTCGTGGAGTCTGAGTTTTCCTATTTTTTTTTAAAAAAAAAAAACATTAAAGAAGGGGTCAGTTGTGGGGTCGGGATTTTTTTTTATTGTTAGGAGTTTGAGTGGGGGTCGAAGATTATTTTCACGACTCCGCAAAACATTCTTAGCATCTGATCAGAAGGCATCTCTGCTACCAACATGTGACCATAACGTGTTATTGTAGCTTAAAAATAGATGTACCTACTCTCGTGTAATAATGATAGTGACTATTGAAATAGTTTCTGGCAAACAGACAAAGAGACTTAAGTTGTCCAAGAAATGAAAATGATGAAACACACTTGACTTGATGTTCTGCAATTTTAATATATTAACATTTTTGATAAAGGAGTAATGTATCGAATAATATATTCATATTGTAGAACATAAAGTGTTTTTCTTCATTTATATTTCTTGCATTTGATAGTTGTGCCAAGTGTCCTAAAGGTTTTCTTATTATGAACTGTACTCCCCATGCACTCTTATCATTACTTCATTTGTTCCTCACATGTCTATAAATTGAGCATGGCGGTAGTTTTGAGACCCAGTATGACCAGGAACAAACCTTGTTGCTGAGCTTAAATTGAGTATGCATCATTGTGGCATCAGATCTTCTTTTGATGACTTGATTGTGTTTTCTCTATTTTGGATCTTGATTTTGTTAGCTTGACTCTTTGTCTGAGTGGTTCACGTTGAAAGTAATCTGTGTTGTGACCACTCTGACATAACTTGTTCGTTCAGAATGAAATGAAAAACTTTTGGAACATTAAACGTAAAAGATTGTCTAAATAAATTATTATTAAACTGGTTGCAGGTCTCTATTGAGACAAATTGCAACTGTCGTTGTGACCTTTATTTAGATCTATTGTGACATTCGTGACCAGTATTTCGAAGAGATGGGATGGAGTTAGATTCGAACCAACAGACACAGACCTCAACCAAATGAGCTACTGACACTGTTTATGGTTACGCTCTAATGCGATGATGCAAATACATTCGTTCGTGCCATCCGTGTCTAATGATTTCTTTTTTGTGGTTTCAGACGAAGTACGTACCGGAACTTACAGACAATTATTCCATCCCGAACAACTCATCACTGGTAAAGAAGATGCCGCCAACAATTACGCCCGAGGTCATTACACCATTGGAAAAGAAATCGTCGACTTGGTACTTGACAGAATTCGTAAACTCGCCGATCAATGTACCGGACTTCAAGGTTTCCTAATCTTTCACTCGTTTGGAGGTGGCACCGGAAGTGGATTCACATCTTTGTTGATGGAAAGATTGTCTGTCGATTATGGAAAGAAATCTAAATTAGAGTTCGCCATCTATCCCGCTCCTCAAGTTTCCACTGCCGTTGTTGAACCATACAACTCTATCTTGACAACCCACACCACTCTGGAACACTCTGACTGTGCGTTTATGGTTGACAACGAAGCTATATACGATATTTGCAGAAGAAATTTAGACATTGAACGACCAACTTACACCAACTTAAACAGACTGATCGGTCAAATTGTTTCCTCCATTACCGCTTCCTTAAGATTTGATGGTGCCTTAAACGTAGATCTTACCGAGTTCCAAACCAATTTGGTGCCATACCCACGTATCCATTTTCCCTTAGTCACCTACGCTCCAGTCATCTCTGCTGAAAAAGCTTACCACGAACAATTATCTGTTGCCGAAATCACGAATGCCTGTTTCGAACCTGCCAATCAAATGGTCAAATGTGATCCCAGACACGGAAAATACATGGCTTGTTGTATGTTATACCGAGGAGATGTGGTACCGAAAGATGTAAACGCTGCTATTGCCACTATTAAGACCAAAAGAACCATTCAGTTCGTAGATTGGTGTCCAACTGGTTTCAAAGTTGGTATCAATTATCAACCACCCACTGTAGTACCAGGAGGTGACTTGGCTAAAGTACAACGTGCCGTATGTATGTTATCCAATACTACGGCTATTGCTGAAGCTTGGGCACGACTTGATCATAAATTCGATTTGATGTACGCCAAGAGAGCTTTTGTTCATTGGTATGTTGGTGAAGGTATGGAGGAAGGAGAATTCTCTGAAGCTCGTGAAGATTTGGCTGCTTTGGAGAAAGACTACGAAGAAGTTGGTATGGACAGTGTAGAGGGAGAAGGCGAAGGTGCGGAGGAATACTAGACGACGCACGCAACAAGCGCTTTCCAACAAGACAACAACTCGTCTTGTTAACAACGACCAAATGCAATTTGTCAACACCAATAGCCTCCATCTCGTTTCATTGCGACTCTTCTCCGAACAAAATTACTTAGACTGATTTTTATTTTTTTGAATTGATTTTTTATTACATATTTTTTTTATGATTGCATTGAACTGCACAGTTACAAAATATAATTGCATTTGAGAAGAGAAATTGTTTGATATTTTTTTTTTTTTTCACCAATTATAGACTTCACTCTGTCAAGTGAGGCCCTGGTGGTTTTATATAGCTCAAAAATCAAATGAACATACTTTCTATGTCCATCACTGAAAGTGTTGGGTAGCATATTATAATACTCTGAGGACGCCGGACTATAAGTTGATAACGCCGGTTCAAATTCATGAGGATGAAAGGAACATAATAAATCTAATATATAAAATTCTCGTGTCACGGTGTTTGTTACCATACTCCTCCAAAGCGGCTTAACCGATTTTAATGAAATTTTGTATGTACATTCGCTAGGTCTGCGAATAGGTGTTTATATATAATTTAATAGAATTGAACACCAAGTTTGTTGGATAGGACGTGTTAGGAGTAGTATTGGGTTAGGTTTAAAAAAAAAAAAGTGTTAAAATCTGCGCAAGGTTAGGGTGGGTCTGCGACCCAGCCTAACCTTCAACACGTATTTTTTTTCTGCGACAGACTTCAACACGTATTTTTTTTTTTTTTAAACCTAACCCAATAATACTCCCAACACGTTTTACGCAGCTTAACAACCCGTTACTGTAGAACTGTAGTGTAGAACGTGTTGGGAGTATTATTGAGTTAGGTTAAAAAAAAAAAATACGTGTTGAAGTCTGCTGAGTTTCAGATTTCAACACCTGTATTATTGGTTTAGGTTAAAAAAAAAATACGTGTTGAAGTCTGCTGAGTTTCAGATTTCAACACCTGTATTATTGGTTTAGGTTAAAAAAAAAATACGTGTTGAAGTCTGCTGAGTTTCAGATTTCAACACCTGTATTATTGGTTTAGGTTAAAAAAAAAATACGTGTTGAAGTCTGCTGAGTTTCAGATTTCAACACCTGTATTATTGGTTTAGGTTAAAAAAAAAATACGTGTTGAAGTCTGCTGAGTTTCAGATTTCAACAC
>CM022878.1:618518-628713 GCA_012654025.1 Pachypsylla venusta | reverse complement strand
AAAGACTGGGAGCCCAGAAAAAATATCAGAGTTGAAAGCCCTCCAACCGTTTTCGAGTTACGGCCGATTTTCCAATTTTTGTATGGAAATTAAAATTTTTGTTTGATTTAAATAAAATTATGTACAAAAGTGGTTAGTGCAATGCCGATATAATTTAATAGAATTGAACACCAAGTTTGTTGGGTAGAACGTGTTGGGAGTAGTATTGGGTTAGGTTCCAAAAACAAATTTGGTGTGTGTTCAATTCTATTAAATTATATCGGCATTGCACTAACCGATGTTGTACATAATTTTATTTAAATCAAACAAAAATTTGAATTTCCATACAAAAATTGGAAAATCGGCCGTAACTCGAAAACGGTTGGAGGGTTGGAGAGTCACAATTTTGCAAAATCTGTCCTAATTGAAGGATAAAGATGTTACCCAAAACTTTCTCCCTTTGAGTTAATATGTTGTCGCGACAAATCTTAAGATATTGGCCGAAATTCGGAAAATTTTGAGCAAGAAATTGAAAAATCGCCCAGAAAGTAGAGTGCACAAGTTATCATTTTCTATTTGGAAATCAAATCACGAAATCAAGTTTCAGTGCTCGCAATGCTCACAAAAATTTAACTGAAGAAAATGTACTGAAGAAAAAAAACACCGTGTGTCTCCGGCGCGGCGCTTCAGTTGAGGATTTCCTTGAGGAATTTATCGTGAGGAAAATCTCATGCTGTGTGGGTACCTTAAGAGTTTGTAAATCGGCAAAATAGGATATGTACGACCCCATAGATACTAAAATCCTTAAGTGAGGTCTAGTTTTAACACAGATATATTTCTTTTATATGACTGTTTGTCTTTTTGTATCAGGATAACTCTCATACGCATTATCCGATATTGAATTCACTATGGGCATCCAATATATTAATAGAATCAGTTGATTTTGGCGATAAGGCCCCAGTCGGACAGTTGAGTGAGACCTACATTCAAGGTACCAGTGTGAACACACCATAATGGCCAGACCGTATGTTGGTCCTGAATCCAATTGAACATGTCCACCACATGCTTAAAGGACTCAAAGATTTTTTATATGATGTTATCTCCAATTTCTCAATTTCGCCATTTTTATTTTATTTTTTTAATATTTTTCATTTATATATTTTTACTACTTTCAAATTACTTGTAGAAACACCTATTCTTTGTCCATTCCTATCCTCGGGCAATCCACTTCCCCAAATTGAGAGAGTATCTTGTGAGGCCTCTTGACAAGTCCGGGCGCGGGAGAATCCCCCCCCCCCTGTTGTCACTCCTGATTACCTCTACAGGAAAAAAACATTAATTTTTTGTCGTACTCGCCATTCGTATATCCTCTTTCCCAATTTGAGAGAGTACCTTGTGAGGCCTCTTGACAAGTCCGAGCTCGGGAGAATCCCCTCCCCGTTGTCACTCCTGATTACCTCTACACAAAAACACATTCATTCATTGTCCTACTCGCCATTCGTATATCCTCTTTCCCAATTTGAGAGAGTATCTTGTGAGGAGAGTATCTTGTGAGGCCTCCTGACAAGTCCGGGCTCGGGAGAATCCGCTCCCCGTTGTCACTCCTGATTACCTCTACACAAAAACACATTCATTCTTTGTCCTACTCGCCATTCGTATATCCTCTTTCCCAATTTGAGAGAGTACCTTGTGAATTATTTATGTTACTAATTCTATACGAATAGAGCTGTCTTCTGTTTTGACTGACAAATACCATTTCTACTTCCCTTGAGAAAGCTTCCATCTCTTTCATAGGATGTTTCATTTTCTTACAATAATTAAGATTTTCATCAGACTAAAAAAAAAAGACGTGATGAAAACGGCAAGTACGTATATGACTCATAATCAACGTATCTCGACGATATGAACGTCAAGTATCTATGATAAAATTATATCAATCGAAGAGGTACGGGAAAAATTGATGGGAATGGACCGCCTCAAAAGCAAGGTACGTATAACTCATAATCAACGTCTCGACGATATGATGCAAACGCGCAAACGTCAAGTATCCATAATAAAATTATATAAATCGGAGAGTTACAGGAAAAATTGATGAGAAAAAAATCGAGCGTGTGCGACGTACGATTGAAGGTGATCGTCGATTGACTTGCCGTGAACTAGAAAATGATCTCGCCTGTGCGAAATTCATTCCGAAATTGCTCACGACCGAGCAGAAAGACCTTCGCTCTGAAATCGCTCAGGACAACTTGAAAAAGGTCAGTGATGATGAAAATGTCCTTCAGAAGGTTATTACCGGTGATGAATCATGGGTTTATGGTTACGATCCCGAAACTAAACATCAATCTTTGCAGTGGAAACAATAAGGGAAACATGCATCTTCGCCCCGACCAAAAAAAAAGCACGTCAAAGTCGGAGCCATGTCAAGTCAATGCTGAAATTTTTTTTTTCGATTGTGAGGGTATTGCGCACTACGAATTTGCTCAAAGAGATCAGACGATCAACAAAGAATATTAAGTTGAAGTTCTGAAAAGATTGCGTGATGCCGTGAGATGAAAATGACCGCGTTTCTGGTCAAGAGGTGATTGGCTTCTTCACCACGATAACGCGCCAGCGCATTCATCGAACCTTGTGCAGCAATTTTTGGCAAAACACAAGATTAAACGGCTTCGCCAGCCTCCGTAGATCCCTGTGACTATTGGATGTTCCCAAAATTGAAAATGGCGCTCAAAGGAAAGCGATTCGACGACATCGAGACGATTCAGAGTAATGCGACGCGCGAGCTGAAGGCCATTCCAAAATCTGCGTTTAAGATGTGGAAGCACCGCTGGAAGGGTGTGGTTCAATCAAATGGGGACTACTTCTAAGGATGCCACGGCCCGGATTATGAAGGAAGGTCGGATACATTTCGGACAAACCTCGTACCTGAACTCTTACGAGTATACCTCAACTCTTACGAGCATACCTGAACTCTTCATACTATTGAAATTTTCTGACAATATGTATAGCACCAAATGAATATCCCTGAATTAATTTATATCCCTAATTTCACGCATGTATTGTAAATATTTTTCTTCTCTTGAATTTAATTTAAAAATTGTGACATTCTTTGACTTGAAAACAGCGTGCATGTCGTCGAAATCGGCCGAAAACGTCATCAACATAATTCTTGTTCTTAGCGTTTTTTTCTTCCTCCAAAATGTTTCTTTCATTGTTCTAAAGTCTCTCAAAGATATTTTACGAGGTGTTCTTGGCGTTTATTTTCTTCCTCCAAAATGTTTCTTTCATTGTTCTAAAGTATCTCAAAGATATTTTACGAGGTGTTCTTGGCGTTTTTTTCTCCCTTCGAAATGTTTCTTTCATTGTTCTAAAGTATCTCAAAGATATTTTACGAGGTGTTCTTGGCGTTTTTTTTCTTCCTCCAAAATGTTTCTTTCATTGTCCTAAAGTATCTCAAAGATATTTTACGAGGTGTTCTTGGCGTTTTTTTTCTTCCTCCAAAATGTTTCTTTCATTGTTCTAAAGTCTCTCAAAGATATTTTACGAGGTGTTCTTGGCGTTTTGTTTTCTTCCTCCAAAATGTTTCTTTCATTGTTCTAAAGTATTTCAAAGATATTTTACGAGGTGTTCTTGGCGTTTTTTTTCTTCCTCCAAAATGTTTCTTTCATTGTTCTTAAGTCTCTCAAAGATATTTTACGAGGAGTTCTTGGCGTTTTTTTCTCCTCCAAAAATGTTTTTTTCATTGTTCTAAAGTATCTCAAAGATATTTTACGAGGTGTTCTTGGCGTTTTTTTTTCTTCCTCCAAAATGTTTTTTTCATTGTTCTAAAGTCTCTCAAAGATATTTTACGAGGTGTTCTTGGCGTTTTTTTTTCTTCCTCCAAAATGTTTCTTACATTGTTTTCAAGTCTCTCAAAGATATTTTACAATGTAATGTTATTATTTTTGAACGAGAATAAAATCCCTCTGTTTGAACAGAACGTGTGGGGATTTCCTCATCCAGACAAAATTTTAAAATTAAGGAAAATTTTAGGAATTCATATTCATATCTACATACATACACCTAACTGGAAAATGTCTCATTTTTAAATGCCACATACAAAGAAAATGACAGGCGTATTAATTTAGTATACAAAAATTTTCTTACCCCATAGAATTTACATTTTGTGTGTATAAGTGTACACTTTACATTCTCATATATACAGGGTGTTTCAAAAGGTTATGCAAAAAAAGGAAACCACGTATAGTAGAGCTCAAATAAAGGCCACTTTGCTTAATAAAGCTAGGGTCACCCAAAGTTGGCACTTAAAAATCACAAAAATTGAGCGTAGGACGTCGAGATTAATCCATATTTCCATATCCATACTAATATATAAATGCGAAAGTAATTCTGTCTGTATGTATGTGTGTACGTATGTTACAAACAGGCAAAAGGGCCCAACAAAAGCCCAAGAGACGCTGGTTAGACACGGTCAAAGACGATTTTAAAAACCTGAATATTGACATCAAAGACTGGAGAAACCATGCCGCAAACCGTCAAGACTGGAGAGAAAAAATCAGTGAAGGAATTTCTAACAACCATACAAGAGACCTACTAGAAAAGAAAACAAAAAGGCTGGCGCGACACCAAGAAGAAGAAAACTACACCTGGAAATGCCCTATCTGTTCGTTCACTCGAAACGGCAGGAAAGGAAGAGGGTACGTTCAATCACACCTGAAACAAACTCATAAACAAACAAATAATGTAACAGCAACAACGGCGACAACCGATATGGCAACATCGTCAAACACTCAGAGAAGCCTGAAGTGCACAATATGTAATCACGAGTGCAAGACCGGTTCCGGTCTGAGCAGTCATATAAGACACAAACACCCAGAGGTTCAGGACACTAGCATCAAACCGGTGAGAATGCAATACCAGTCCCTAAATACACCAACAACATCACAATATTTATTCCAACCTGGTCAATGGATATGTTCCGGATGTAGCCGAACCTTCAGATCCAGAGCCGGATTATCCAGCCATACCCGGAGCGGCAAATGCACGTGAACATGGACAAGAGGATGAGGCATCGTCGACAACGATGGAGTCCTTAATCACGTATGTTACGCTTTCACGCTTAAACTACTGAACCGATTTTGATGAAATTTATTTTTGATGAAAAAAACCGATTTTGATGAAAAAAAAGGTTGAAACTATAAACGGCCATGCCTATAAGGCGCCAAGCGAAGCGGTCGTATCCTGCTAGTAGTTCATATTTAGAATCGTCCTACGCTCAATTTTTGTGATTTTAAAAGGTCAACGGTTGGTTTAAGACAAGAGCTATTCCGGTCTTTTTGTAGCAAAACAAGTTTTAGAAGACATGTCATACCTTAAAACACCAAAAAATTATACGCATCAAAAAGTTTTAGGCATTTTGATTTCATGACTCCGCAAAAACTGCGCCCTTGATCGGGGGAAAAGTGCCAAATACTCACCAAAGAAGCATGATAACACTCGGAGACGTCATGCAAAAAATGAAGTCAATCGCAAAATAATTCGATTTTTAATAATTATTTTTCGATTTTTAAGTGCCCTCTTTGGGTGGCCCTAGCTACCTTGGGGTCCATTGTCGTATAGGGGTTTATTAAGCAAAGTGAACTTTATTTGAGCTCAGATATAAGTCTCTTGATGCCAGGTGTGGAGTGTGAACTATAGGGGGTGGGATTCTCAGTGTAGCCACATTTGCAATGACGACGTCTTGGACATTGTGATGTCATGCAGGAGCCGAACAAATCGTAAAAGTGTTTTCAGAACTCACTCAAAGATTATCTGTCAAAATCAAATGAATCTAATGAATTCAGGCGCGACGGGAGGGGAGGGGAAATGAGGGTGAATCCCCCCAGGTCCGGCATTTCCTAAGAGGCCCGGTGAGTAAATTATCAGAATGAAATTTTTCAGGTTTTTTTTCTGAATAATAAATAAATCAACTTAATAGTTTTGAAAAAAATTCAAACACACAAAATCAGAAGTTTAGCGATAGTGGGCTAATATGGGACAATGGCTATTGCAGGACACTGATTTTAAAATAGAGTGCGACCTTTCAGCTTGTACAGCAATCATAAATATTGGTATATTTCGTAAACATTAACATCTGATAATCGAATTATTTGTTGCCAACAAGAAGCGTACACGCCTTTTCACATCAACTAAGTGAATTGCCTACTTTTACTTTTATTACTGCCCATAGGATGATTTTAAATGAAAGAATAATAGAGGGGCCAGTAAATTTTTCCCCCCGGCCCAGATTTTCTGTCTACGGCCCTGTCTGGTGGTATTGCATTTTAAATTAGAGTGTTCGCCGCGTCAGATCTAATGTCAACCATTTCATTTAAAATACATTGCCACCAGAATATTCATGAAAAAGTACGGACGGCTCGTCCGACAGGTGTGATCGGGCTCTTACCGTTCGCTGTTACTCTTTCTTTGCCATTTCCCGAGTTAGGTTCTCGAGTGCCACCCAGTAGTATATAGAAATCAAGAACATGGAGCTTGAACCAAAGTTTGGCTACCTGGTGAATGATCGGGTCCGACATAAAAACACTATTTAGGTTCTCGAGTGCCACCCAGTAGTATATAGAAATCAAGAACATGGAGCTTGAACCAACGTTTGGCTACCTGGTGGATGATTGGGTCGGACAGGTCATTCGGGACATCCCGCTGATTTGATTACATTATTAAATCAATTTAATTACATTATTTTGATTCTAAGGGATAGCTGCGAGTATATTGATTGTGATCTCTCTATATCTAAGGACGGATAATATTTAAGGAGAATGTCTAAACACAACTTGGGGGACCATTTCACAATAAACTACAAGTTAATATTATTATACTGAATGTTTGAAAAGTCCCGGAACGGATTTTTTTATTTTTAACGGCTAAAGATAGAGACTTGAAAATTTATATGTAGTTTTAACATTAATCTATTTTTTCGCGTAATTAAAATTTCTACAGGGTGTCTCAAAAGTCAAAAGTGGGTAAACAGATACCAACTTTCGATTTTTAAATATAAACTCCTATTCTTTATTTCATATTCAAATTTGACGTCAAATTCTACATACAATCGACTCCTCACTCGATACTTTGATCAAACGGATCTCTGATCTAACCCGCCCAATCATTGATTTTTCTTGGGAATAAAAGTGATAAAACCAAGAGTGTAATACATCAAATCAGTCAAGTTTTCTATGCTGAATCTTGTGGTACCATTGGTTTTTTCATTTTTTACACTTTTTATACTTAAAGAGGTAAAATTTCATTTTTGAAAGTTTGAAATCAACCAGAAATGAATTTCTATCCTCCTTAGGTATAAAAAGTGTAAAAAAAAAACAAAAACCATTGGTACCACGAGATTCACCATAAAAAACTTGACTGATTTGATGTATTACACTCTTGGTTTTATATTAGTTCTATTTTTCAATTTCTGGTATGAAATTGTTATGAATATGCATCAAATTTCAAGTTCTAGCTCTTTTCATTCTGGTTTTAGGTGGAACCGTCAAAAAGCGGTTTTTAACCGCTAATTAGCGGCCAACAATATATTACACTTCAACCTTAGTATTTTTCAATTTCTTGTATGAAAATGATATGAATAGGCACCAAGCTATTACCCTTCTCATTTTAAGCAGGATATGCGAAAACCGCTAAAAAGCGGCATAAAACCGCCAACGGTAATTTCGAATTCCTCCAAAAGCTGATTTTAACGTTCATGTCCGTTGGGTCCGTTGGCGGGTATTTTAGGTTGAGAAAATGTAACACGTAGATACTCATGTACAATTATGATAATGAGGGGAAAAGAGCATCCAAAAAGTTCTCGAGATACATAACTATCATGTATCATAATACATATCACTCATATGTATCTACACTAATACATATATTGCATTATATTGCTAATATAATTTATGCTATAATATACAAATAATATATTGTTAGAATCTCCAGGAAAAGGTCTATTATAGGTTCCTATTTTTCACGAGACGAGAAATTTCTCGTATTTTCACGAGACGAGACAAGGCCTTGTCTCGTCTCGTATTTTTTACGCGAGACGAGACAAAACCCTTGTCTCGTCTCGTCTCGTCTCGAAAGTTACGAGACGAGACGAGAAATTTCTCGTCTCGCGTCCATCACTAGTGAGGAGTCGATTGTATGTAGAATTTGACGTCAAATTTGAATATGAAATAAAAAATAGGGTAGCCGTTAAAAATAAAAAAAAAAATCCGTTTCGGGACATTTCGAACACTCTGTATAGTGGGTATGGTGTACTTGTAGTTGTAAAGTTTCTCTATACTAGTGGTCACTCAATTTCAATTAAAGTCATTAATGTGAATGTCCAGTTTCTAACTTCTCACTATTTTATTTATATTTCACTCGCGACTCTCGTAACCATGTATTGCGCATCAGCTGAACACCTCCGCGTCTGCGTACTACTTGTTCTTCACTATTCTGAATCTCATTCATCACACTGCGTGCGCACATATTTCGTATAAGTTCTGTACGTATTTGTGCATGTAGCCTTTTAATTTACTGATTATACCTACATACATGCACAATGTTTTATACTGGAAACAGATTAACAATATTAGTAGCACCTGTAGCACGTGCTACGGGCCCCGCGCTTTGACAACTTACACTAGATATTTCGACATTTCTGGGTTGACAATTGAAAAACATATCATTTTGACGTGGCCCCCAACTCTTCAAAGTATGTAGTAAAATCTAATTTAGGAAAGTACAAGTAGGTACCTACTACCTAGGAACTTAATAAACAAACGAGTATTGCAACATAAGCAAATTGGTTAGTGTAGGTACANATAATCGGTTTATGAACGTAACAAATATCCATACCAAAGTCTCATCAAAATCGGACAAGGCGTTCGAGAGTTAGTGCAGTACAAACTTAGAACCTGTGGTTGTGGGTGTAACTATACTATCAACGGGTCTAGTTGGTATAGGCAGGGGGGGATTAAAAAGGGCCGGGGGGTGCCCCTCCCCCTTGTCAAGATGAGTGTGAATATTTATACAGTAATCTTCCACTAAATAATTTATGGTTTATATATTTTTCTCATTTTGATTTTATAAATACAATCAGAATGATTTTATAAATTCAAATAAAATATTCCAGATATATAACGTCATTACAACGCCCCGCACTCCCCTCGTTAATTGTTTATCTTGTTTACATCAGCTGGCCCAAGAACAAGGTTTATTTTACATTTTACAAACTGTCCAGGGACAGTAAAAATGCCGCTACATGGGCTCTATTCCCAGCCACTAACTATGCCCCATCCGCGCATTTCGCAATGACCGTAAAGCTCATCTCACGTTATCTTGATCTCTTTTATAATTTCCATTTACAAATTGCATGATGTTGTTAAAAAATGTTATAATTTTAGTAACTTATGTATGAAACAACATTGCAGATTTATCTGCAATCTTGTTTCATATTTATTCAAATATTGACTCCTAATTATTCTCGGCAAAGCCCCCGACCTCTTGTACCTGGGGGGGTATTCCCTCCCCGAAAGTATCCCCTCCAAAAGTGCTTCACCCCCGTCCAAGATAAAGCCTTAAATCCGCCCCTAGGTATGGGAATCTGGACCATCTAAGTTTCTGGTACACAAACCTGTGGGCAATCTGGGCAGGGTGTTCATGTATTGATTTGTTATGTTCAGACATGAAATCAGATATCTCGAAGATAGATTTGTTCCACCTGATCTACCCCTCCCCCAAGTACAACCCTCATTTGGTGTATCATATTTCATGAGGTACTTCTACCTCCTGCATATAAATCATCACAAGAGCCCTTCCTCGGTTTTATCATATCCAATTCCTCCCTTATTCTGGCGCGAGTTTGGTTTGGTGGTTCACATCATGTTTAATTTACATGAAAGGGTAGGGTCAGGTACTTTATTTGTATTTTGAAAACAAAATACAGCCTCGTCCGACTCCCTGATAGGGCCTAGTTTAACAATAACTAGTGTGAGCCGTATAGTTGTCCAATTTATAACAGTTGAACTTAATTTTATTTAGCTATTACAATACTTGTTCCTATATTATCTTAATATATAAATCAGAAATTTGTGTGTACCTAATGTATGAGGGGTTGTCTGTTACAATACCACAGCCCAAGCGGTAGCAGATAGCGAAAAATTGATGGGAATGACCCCCCCCCTCC